>SNQJ01S0000710.1:76106-94407 GCA_010110895.2 Picea sitchensis
TTACAAATTACATAAAATTAAATGGCAATTAGGGAGAAAACATTTTTTTTTTAATTTAAATTTAATTTTAATATGTAATAAATGAATTGCAAATTACATAAAATTTGTTACAACCAATCAAATAATAATAATAACTAAATGGCAATTAGGGAGAAAACATTTTTTTTTAATTTTAATTTAATTTTAATATGTAATAAATGAATTACAAATTACATAAAATTAAATGGCAATTAGGGAGAAAACATTTTTTTTTAATTTAAATTTAATTTTAATATGTAATAAATGAATTACAAATTACATAAAATTTGTTACAACCAATCAAATAATAATAATTTATGTTATTTAAAAATATATATTAAAATTAAAAAAAAATTAACTAAAAACCAATTACAATATAGAATGTCTTTATGCAAGTATAAGAAGAAGAAAATAAAACAAGTTATGTGATGTTGTTTATATGTTTTTAACCATGTTTTATTAAATAAAGTGATTTGAATTTGATTATAGAGTACGAATAAAAGCATAGTTACACTATGTAAATATGAATATGCCAGGGTGGTGTGGATATGTATATGTATTAAAGTTATTATATGTTTTTTATATTTTTCAAGTTGATAAGCATTTTTAAATTTATCTCTCTTTTTCTATATGTGTGGGGTTGGTGGAAGTTTGTCTTTTGGGGAGTTATGGGGTGGTACGAGGACATAGAAGTTGAAAAAAGTCAAAATCAAGAGGAAAATGAATATTTGGTTGACAAATCAAAAGATCCATTGGAAACTTTTACCATCTTTACTCTTTTAGTAAGGTCTCACTTGATAGCTCTTTTAGTAAGGTCTCACTTGATAGACCCTAAAGATAAGTTTTCTTTTCTCTATCCATTTTTTTTCTAATTAACTAGAGTCAAGGAAAGGAATTGAATCCTAAAACCTTAGTTATTCTTTTCATATGGAGGGACGCGGACCTACCCAACATCAATCTATAGTTTAGAATATTAGGATGGTGCCATCAACCTATCACTTTGGAGGCCTTACATCCTTAGCTCCAAACCTCAACATGGTAGTGAATGTACAAAGGTATCGGTGGAAAGTGCTATTTTTTTTTTTCATTTTTTTTACAGAAACAAGGAGAAATTTATATTAAAAAAATGCATGTAAACGCAGGAAGAGTACATAGTCTGTGTTACAAGAGTTGTAAAATTCACAATTCACTCCCCTGTATTCTCCAAGAAGGAAGTGAAGACCAGGGGTAGTTCTTACTAAAACACTACTGCCTATTTGAGCTACTATGGTGAAAACCATGCAAAAAGATCCTAATAATAGCATAAAAAAACACTACATACACTTAGATTTTGTTTTGATCCGGTGCAGGGGATTCTTCCTTTATTGGAGGTCGCAGGTTGAGGTCTAGTCACGGGCATGCTCCTGGAGAGGAGGCTTCGTCGGAGATGAAATTATTCGGGGTGGTTATGGGCAACATAGGTCCAACCACAAATTGGAGTGCCACTATCTGTTGTCTTTAAGCTTCACACTGATCCTTGTTTCTTTGTTGCTCACCCCTATGTTGGATGGTAATCTCAGTGATGGATAAAACTTGTGTTGAAAGAGCCTTGAGCTGCAATTGAAGGTTATGCACCGTGCTTACCAGCTCATTGTGCTCTTCCACTGAAATTGTTCTCTGATTTTTCCTGTTCATCTTGCCTAAAGTCCTTGTGCCATCTGGTTGAATTACGCAGGTATCAGTGCTCATGTGAGGAGTGAACGTTGCTCTGTTCTACTTAGGATTGAGAATACCAGTGAGATGAGTCGCTCCTACTATGATATGCGCCATCACCCTTGTTTGATTCATAGAACATAACCAATTTCCCAAATTTAGCCATGAGTTGCAGCCATGCTCGTTGCTGATGTTGGTACCCTTCGCATCGCCTGAAATCAATGCATAGTATGCTTTGGACGTCATGCTGAACAAGTTCGCCTCACTCCAGTCTTTGTTTCCACGCACAGGAGTTGCCAAAGGGATGTCGAAATGACTTCCTAAGTTGGGGGAGATGAATAAAAGGTGCCATAAGATACGCGTTGAGGTGAGGGGGAGGGTGCCTAGGTGTCGAGAGGTGAGGTGGGGTAGTTGTTGGCAGATTCTATGAAACGTGTTGTGGTGAGGGGGAGGGTGGCTAGGTGTCATTGACAGAGGGAGGGCTTTATGACCAGAAGGAAACGCGACCTAGACCAAGGCCCATTCTGCCACGATGTGTTGAGTGGGCAGAGGTGTTGACTAGCAGGAGTCAAAAGACATGATCATGGGATGGGCTTGTAAAGAGTGAGGTCGTTAACCACTAACCCGCCTTGCTCTAGGTCAATTTCCAGATTTTCTTGGGCGTCGGCCAATTGATTATTTCACCGGAGGACATGGAAGAGGGAGATATTGTGGAAAAGATTGAGTGTTGTCGAAATTTGTTGGAGAATGGATTGTGAGTGAATATTTGGGGGTTGGGACCTTTTGTGTACATGACCTATGATTATCTTGGAGTCCCCAATCACCGAGAGGGAGTGAATGTTTAGGATATTGGCGAGATGGAGACCTTGGTACATGTCATAGGCTTCGACTTGATTATTAGTTGTGATGCCTAGATTCCAATGAAAAGAGAGCACCTAAATTCCTCATGGACATATGATGACCCCTCCCGCTTCTGCCACCCCGGGGTTTCCTTTTGAGGCTTCGTCAAAGTAGAGAATGTGATTTTGTTGCTCCATGCAAGTGTAGGTACTCAGTGTCTTCATGAAGCTGCCAGGAGGATCTAGAGGGAGAGGGGGAATGGTTAGTTAAACAAAGGGAGGGGAAAAAAGAGCAGATCCAGTCAGATTCTATGGTGGAGGTGGGGGTGAAAGTGAAATATTTGGGCTTGGAAAGAAAGAATTCAGCTAGGAGGCCTACGACGTTTTTAGCTACGAGATCAGGGGGAGAGCGAAGGTTGGAGAAGATGATTCTATTTCTAGCGAGCCAAATTTTCCAGCAAATGTACTTGGGTAAGGCTTTATATAAGGCTTTAAAGAGCGGATTATTCTTGAAGGTTCCACGATATAGGGAAGTCTAATATGAAAGGATTTCTCTGGGGTGGGTCGACCATCTGATTCTCGAATAGAGTCTTTGGAGAGTTGTTTTCCACACCGTGATAGAAAAAGGTCAAAGAAGAAAGAGGTGTTGAGAGGCTTCCAATGCCTTGCCACAGAACTCACATATGAAGGGCACGTGGATGTTTATTTTAAGAAGATTTTTTCCCCCATTAGCAATTTTCCATGAGTCATTATCTAGCAAAAGGAATTGACCTTAGGTGGACTATCATTGGTCCAAAGAAAATTCTAGAGTTTATCCTTTGGGGGGAGATTCATTTGGGAGAGAAGTTGTGAATATCCTTGCTTAACAGAGTATATGCCATTCCCCCATCCTCTCTGATATTTTAGTGTGGTACGTATAGGGGTGCAACCTCTTAGTAGAATTTGTAACTGATGTGCTGTGCCTTGGAGATTGCTTGGCAGATTTTGTAAATTCCATCCTATCAAGTCTCCCGTGTCTGCACTCCAGGAGGAGATATCTGAGATACAATTTTTTCCTTTCAAGTCTAGCCAATTAATGAGCGGTCCCAGATGCATATGCTTCCAGAGAGGTTGCTTAACCATGATACTATCGGTCCCTATACGAATCTTTCAACCATTTCCAGGGATCTAGGTGAGATGACTTTGAATGAGAGGGATGGAGGTAGAAAGAATCTTCCCTATTGGAGATCCACTATCCAGGGAGTGGTGTTGATCCACACATCTGAACCTGTCCCCAACTAGATATTTTTTTAGAAGGATTCACTTCCACCAATCATTTCTCCCCGAAACAAGGTTCCAGATAAATTTTTCTCCCACTACGAAGTTGGAAAGGTCAAGATCTTTGATGCCCAGACCTTCATTTTCCTTAGGATGCTTTACAATATCCCAATTTATAAGATGGAATTATTTTGTTTTTGTTTTCCCTCCTTGCCAGAGAAAGCGTCGAAGGAGACTGGAGATTGAAGATTTAACATTCTGAGGAGCAAGAAGAGAGGAGAATTGAAATATGGGGAGAGCAGAGAGAACTGATTTTATTAGCACAGTATGACCCGCCAAATTGTGCCAAAAGGATCCCCAATGGTCCAACGTATTTTTGAGCTTGTAGAGAATTTGGTTCCAAGCTGAATTTGGAAGAGATTTGAGACAAATAGGGATGCCCAAGTATCTGAAGGTTTGCCATTTTTCAATAAGAGGGAAACAAAATATATTTTCTATTAGGTGAGCAGTTCTTATGGGAGTGTTCCAAGAATAGACATTGGATTTGGCATTATTTATGAGAGCTCCCGAGGCTTGGGTGAAATTCTCTAGAGGAGTTTTGAATCTCTTAGCCATAACAATGGAGGCGCTTCCAATGAGGAGAGTGTCATCATCAAATTGAGAGTGATTTATTCTCTTCTCTCCTCGATCTATATTTATGTTGGGAATGGCTTTGGAGGTTTGATCCTTTTCAAGTTGCCTACTAAGGGTTTCTTCCATGATTATGTAGAGGAGGGGGGAAGTGGAAAGCCTTGCCTTAGCACCCTGTATATTTTGAAGAAGCTTGTTGGGTGTCCGTTGATCAAAGGAGCTATCCAAGGTGTGGAGACACATGCTGAGACCCAAGCTATGAATTCTGAGCTAAAACCAAATTTCTTCAAAACTGCAAAAAAAAAGTTGTGTCCTACCTTATCAAAAGCGTTTGCCATATCAATTTTGATAATCATTCCTTGGCCTCCTCTGTCCCTGCTAGAGTGTATGGCTTCTTGAACCAATATGATGTTGTCAATCATTTGTCTTTTTTCGACAAAGCCACTTTGATCTGGAGAGATGAACTTATGCAGGAGAGGCTTGGTTCTATTGGCTATGAATTTAGTAATGAGTTTGTAGGAGACATTGCATAAGGATATGGGTCTAAATATATAGAAGAAGGAAGGGTTGGAATCTTTTGGAATAAGGACCAAAAAGGTGGAATTTGTGTTTCCCCCCAACTTTGTAGATTTCTGAACATACTGGATCATCCTCAAGAGATATTTTTTAATTATATGCCAACGTTTTTGATAAAAATGAGCACTGAAGCCATCTGGTCCTGGAGCTTTGTCTAGGTGGAGTTGGAACAAGGCCTCATGTAGTTCTTTTTCTATAACTTCTTGATTTATCTTGGTGTTATCCTCCTGATTGACAACGTTTGGTATGTTTAGCAGCAGATCTTCTTGTATGTTGAGGTTTGCAATGTCGTCCTTAGTTAGAAGTCATTCAAAATGAAGTTTGGATTCTTCTTGAACTTGGTGGAAGTCATCTACTTTTGTTCCATCTTCTTT
Source organism: Picea sitchensis (assembly GCA_010110895.2). Taxonomy (NCBI): domain Eukaryota; kingdom Viridiplantae; phylum Streptophyta; class Pinopsida; order Pinales; family Pinaceae; genus Picea; species Picea sitchensis. The sequence continues at coordinate 81,493 of SNQJ01S0000710.1, forward strand.
TGAGATCTCCTTCACCTTGTTCCTCTAGAGTCTAGCTTTGGATTGTCTCTGAAAGAATCTCATGTTTCTGTCTCCTGAGTTTAGCCAGAGAATCCAATACTTGAGCCTCCAAGTTTCCTCTTCCACATGGAGGATTTTTTGATATTCAATGAAGTCTTGCTTCTCTTTGAGAATAAGAGAGTGAGTGGTAGGTCCCTCTTGCATTGCCAATCTATTTTCTTCCATTTCCTTGATTTTCTTGTTTTTTTCTTCCTATTCTTTTTCTTTGGTGCTTTTCACCCAGTGTTTGAGGGCCATTTGACTGTTTTTAATTTCCGTTCCCAAATGTAGTTTGGAGAACCTTGAATCCAAGAATTCCAGGCATATGAGACAGTATCTGAAGGGGATGGGGCCAAGATTATCAAAGGGGGAAAGGGTAAGGGTGACGGGTTTGTGATCAGATCTAGTCCAGGGGAGAATGAGAGAGGAGGGTGAAAATGATTCATCAAGGAAGGAATTTCTTAAGAGAAATCGATCTAGGCGAGAAGTGATGTACCCCGGCCCTAGACGTCTATTTGACCAAGTGAAGTGGTCATTAGAGAACTTTATGTCGAGTAAGTGAAAGGAGGATATAAGGTCCTCGAGATGCTCATGAGTAGGGTACCGTACTTGAGAACCCCCTTTTTGTTCCTTAGGGTGGAGGGTAGTATTGAGGTCTCCAGCTATTATGAGGTCTTTGAGGTCAAGACTGTCTTGGAGGTTTTGAAGGGAGGACCAACAGTTAATTTTTTTGTGATAGATTGCAGGCATATATACATTAATAATAGTCAGAATCTTACCTATTGGTATATGGAGGAGTGAAGTTTTGATCCAGTGCATCGTATAATGCCAATATTGGAGAGATAAGATATTGGGATTCCACAGGGTGTAGATTCCCCCCGAGGCTCCTCTTGCACTGACTGCCACGCCTTTACATGTTCGCCAGATGTAGCTACTATCCTGAAGGATATCAGTGTCCTTCATTTTTGTCTCCTGGAGCAGAAGTACATGAAGGTTTTCTTATTTAATTAGATCATGTACTAGAGAGAGCTTGTGTCAGCTCCCTAGTCCTCTACAATTCCAAGAGATTACTTTTATCATTTAGAAGGCTTAGAGTTTCCCCCTTTATGGGGGTTGGATCCACTCTAATTCTTGGTCTTCCTTATTTATTTCCTAGCATGTTGGTCCAAGGTTGTTTGCTTCCCAAGTTCAATTTCCTTCCTGGTAGAAGCTTCCCTTTTATGTTGGTTTGACTTCCCTCTGACTTTTATGATGGGGGAAGCATGGGTATCTGAATCGAAATATTCTTTAGATCTTTGTTCTGGATATCCATCCTCAGGAAGGGGAGACGGATGAGAGGGTGAAAGCGGTGCAGAGGGAGGGATAGGAGACTCAGGGTGATGCGATAGAGAGGAGGGAGGTAGAGGGGCGATCTACGGTTGCAAGGAGGGTGGGTCCTCTCGGGGTGTCTCTTGGTTCGAGATTGGGATGGAAGATTCGGGATCTTGAGAGATGTTAGGAGGGGGAGGCGTGGGGATGATTTTAGGATTGAGACAGTGTCTCTGCTGCTTTTTCCTCTTGGGTTGCTGCCAATGCTCAGATTCTTCAGTCAGACTTTTAAGAGGGATTTTAGGACAATGTTTCGCAAAATGACCATACTCATGACATATTTTGCATTTGAAGGGCAGATGTTCATAATCAACTTGTTGCAGGTAGTTCCAATTATCCAAGGTGAGATTAATAGCTTCAGGTAGGCCTTTTTCTAGATCCACTTCTACACATATGTGCGCACAGGCTTGAAGACCATCTTTGGGTTCTGCTTGATCTATGAACTTCCCAAGAGTATTACCTATAGATCGAATAGTTTCATTATTCCAACAATGCAGAGGAAGGAAGGGGAGCCGAACCCAAAATGGGACTGCATTAGGAATATCATTCTCGAGGTTAAAATATGGGGTCTAGCTATTGAGATACATACCTCTGGAGCCCATAAAGTATGGTCTGCTTCTGAAGATGAGATCTCTATCTGATTTATCTTCAAAAAGAAAAGAAAAGAAGCCTCTTTCACATAGAAAATGCGAGAGATTACCTTTTAGGTGGGGTTTCCAATTCTTGTCGATCTAAATAGCCATAGCCTATGGAGAGGGATAGATTCTCGTAAACTACCCGATGAATGCTTGTTCTGCAAATTTGAGGGCAAGGGTTTTGGAGCTTCCTTGGATATGAATCGAGAGGATTTGATCCAACTTTTTCAAAAACTTTGGAGGGGTTTGTTTGTTCGTCTTGGGTAGCGAGGCGATAAGAGAGGCGAAAGTTGCATCATCCTTGGTGGAGGCAGAGGTAGATGGAGGCAGCTGGGAGATGGGGGGGCTCGAGGCCCCTCCTGGGGAGGAGGGCATGTGTGAAGAGAGAGAGGGAGGTCAGGGCGCATCAGGGATCGCAGTACACTAGTGCTAGTTTTTCAATAGTGAGACAATTTTCAATTTAATAGAGGTATAATATTGTGCACTATGTCCCCCTCTACTTAATCTTGGTGATACATATGTTAGAACATGTGCTAATAATTCTACCAAACAAGAGTTTGGTTTAGAATAATGTTTAATTTGATCAAAATAGATGGGAGAAGGAATTTATTCTCATGGTGTGGAACCCTTGATTTTACCCAAGGAATAAATGCACGTCAACCCTATAGGTAGGGCTATTGAGAAGAAGGAAATGAATTTGAGGTGGGAGTAGGTTTTGCGTCCATCTCATCATATTCATATTCATAGGAAGGTGAAGGTGGGGAAGTAATCTGTGAATTTCCCATGGTTTGTTTTTGGGGAGAGCATGATGTTATCAAAGATTTCTTCTTTCCAAAGGATGGCTCTTGTTGGAAAATTCCATAGACGAATCATCTTAGCAAGATCACTAAATTAGTGGTTAGTTATGGATTGGATGCCCATATTGGGTTATGTACCTACATTTCATATATTAGTGAAGCGATGGATACCATTTTCTCTTAGCCAGGAGGGTATATTGGAAAGAAGATGGTTCTAGAGTGACATTTATTTGGCATTGAAGGCTTGGGAGATGTTTTTTCACCATAACAAGGCGGTGGTGACAATTGAATCATTACAAGTTGAAGTATCAAGGCTTCCTATTGACCTATGGAATGAAGATCAATTAAGAAGCACTAGAAACTACATTGGAACTTTTATGTGCCTGAATGAACTTTTTTGGTCAAATTTAGATAGGGTTGTGTAAATATTGTGTGTGAAAATGGATTTGAGGAATGGTTTTTTGGACTTAATGGATACAATTTATGGTAAATGGAAACATATGCAAATATTGTACTTCTTAAATGTTCCAATTTATTGTCACCTTTGTTGACAACATAGACATGATAAATATGGATGCCCTTTGAGGATAATTATTGGTCTTGGGAGTGAAATATGGGAAGGTTGGAATCTAAGTTCCTAGGGTTCACCCAAAATCTTGAATGAAGATGTAGAAAAAATGAAGATTGTTAGAATAGGTAAGAAGAATACTCATATGGGTGTGAAAATGTATATGTCCTCAAAAAGAAAGGGGACAATGGAGAATAAGGAAGATAGTCCATCATCGAATTTGAAAGAGGTGTTGGGAACTTGGAGGACCTTCCTTGATCATTCATCAATCAATATCCCCTTCTCCAAATCTTATTGAAAGGATGATTTGTACTAAATTAGGGTTTGATCCCTCTTCTGCAAAAAAAGAAAGAGATTTGTATTAAACAAGGTATGATCCTTGATATACATAGAATAAATCTTATCCCTAGTAGTGGTGTAGATGTTGATGTTTTCTCATTGGAGAAATTTGTATTAGGAACACGTTCTCACCCCAATTCTTATTTTCTCTTAGTTTAATAAGTGGCAAGGGAATACAAAGACTCTTATTTGAATAGAGACTACCTCGAGGTATGTTGGGAGGGGATTACTTATGAGAGATATTTAAATAATGCTCTAATTATTTTTTCTCGTTCAAAGTAAAATGTGTTAAGAGGTATGATTTAAGATCCTTAAAACAGTTTGTTGATCTCTCTTAGGATGGAGAAGTAGCACGAGGACTTCAAGTGGATGGGGGAGTCTCCTTGGTTGAGAATGTCCAAGGAAGGGAATCCTTGATTTGCTTAGAAAAAGAAAACACTAAGAGAGTTGTGAAAGATAGAAAGTGAAAGGACAATAGATAGGGCCCTTAGGGAAGGGGAAAACCCCAAAAATATAAAGTAATGCTCCTCATATCCTAAAATTTCTAGGGACATAGAACGCACCATGAAAAAACTGCAATTCATAGGTTATTTTATACTTACAATCCATTATTTTGCAAGAGACAATGGTTTAGGTAAGACTGTCAATATCATTTTTGCAAGGGATTTTAAGATATTGGGTATTCATATATTTCAAATCCATTGGAAGATCAAGGGGAGTCATCATAATTTGGAGTAAAAGGTGTAGATTGAGGGGCTTTGAATTATTGTAGTTAGCTATGAAGACTAATATACATCCACTAGATATGGGAAACACATAATGTGTTTTCAATATATATAGTGATTACCTGAATAGAAGAGAATATTGGGAAAATTGATTTCTCCAAGATTGTATAAAAATGACAATTTAATATTTGGGGGCGACTTAAATTTTACCATGAATTAGAGGGAGGAATTTTGGGGGACCAATGGTAGAGATGATGTATTAAGTAATTTATTCATAAATTTGAAGAGGATATATTGTGTGATATAGAACCTATGAAGTGAACCCCAACGTGGAGAAAAAATAGGTTGGGTGATAAGGAAATATCCAAAAGAAATTTTAATAGATTTTTTGTATTTGTCATAATTATGAGGAAATTAGCAAGAATTAGATCATGGGTTGGAATTGGTGGTGGATTTGATTTCCTTATCATTATAGAACAATTAGAAAAGGATGGGATAAATCCAATTATTCCTTTTAAGTTAATCCCCACTAGGTACAAGATGAAGACTACAAAGAACTTATTCTCAATGAGAGGGAGCATGAAAGTAATGTTGGATATGGCACACCATTTTTTTAATTCTACGAATCTATGAAAAATGTTGAAAGGTCACTATCCACTCGGTAAACAAGAAGTATAATATCTCCTAGCAAGACCTTCAAGTAGTGAAGGACATATAACTTATATTTGTGACCATAATGTCACTGGGATTTTTTATTAAGATGAATTGTTGGAGCTCAAGGAACTAGAAGAATCAAAGATAGACTTATTGAATTGTGAAAGTGGAAGTTGGAGATAGAAAAGCATGGCTATTTGGTTAGCTTTGAGTAATGAAAATACTAAATTATTTTTATCATTTCAATAGTATGAGAAAAAAAATGAGAAAAATTTGGGATATGCATAAAGAAGATGAATGCAAGGTACACAATGTTAGTGAAGTGGTAGATATTGATGCTAACTATTTCAAATGTGTTTTTGAGAAGCCTCTTATAGTCAAATATTGTTGAAATTGTCAATATTTCTACATATTTCCCAAGTTTTGTAAATCAAGGAAAAATGCTCAACTAATGGAGCTAGTCTACATAGAAGAAATTAAAGTTGTACTCAACCCCTTCTAAAGGGATAAGATCCCAATCTTGAATGGCCTACCTATAGAGTTTTACTTGGGGATTTTATGAGCTTATAGAGGATGATTCCGGGAAATTAGGGAAAATGTTGGAAACCTTCAATACACCTTTCATTTTGTTGATTCTTAAAAAAAATATGCACCACGTACATTTGAGGATTTAAAATTAACATCATTGTTCAACTGTATAAATAAAATTATTTCAAAGGTTATAGTCAATAATATTATGCCCAACTCTTTCGAAGGCTATTTCGTTGGACTACTTCTATTTTTTAAATCGAAAGCATAGGAGGATATTCATCTATGAAACAAAGAAAAAGTGAGAATTAAGGCGTAACGTATTGAAAGTCAGTAAGTAAGTATTGAGGGAAGAAAAGAGGACGTTTAGTATTTCCACCCTTATCCGATGCGGACAAGCGACTACGTTCCTTTGAGGGGCTTTCAATGTCTCTAGCTATTCTATTTTACCTTGGTCGTCTCTCTTTTTAGGCACTTTCTTTTGCCCCGTGAGTCTAATGTCGGTAACTAGAGAGACAATAAAGAAGAATCAATCCTTTGGGTCTTTACAAAGACTTTGATTCTACGACGCCCCCCAGAGAAAGAAGTATATAAGGCTTTGTAAGGCAGACCTTAGAATTCCCAGTACGTTGCTTTTACGCGATCTACATAAAAACAATCCATATTTTTTGGTCAAAAGTATAATAGTACTTACATTATCGGTCCTCACATATCACTTCAATTATAAAAGTAGTATGATTGATAGAAAAAATTTCTATTTGATGAAACTATTTCCTATTTAAAAGGAACTTGGTAGAGTCTCTTGGATTTATATAAGGATAATTTTGATACATGTAAACTCCAATCATTTTATGGTGAATTGGATTGGAAGTTGACCAAACACCATGGAATTTTCCATTCTTATAAATAGATTTGCTAAAAACTTTTTTAAACCATAAAGAGGGCTAAGGCAAGGTTACACCTTGTCTCCACTCCTCCTCCTAATTGTGGTTGAGGTTCTAAGTAGATTTCACTCCAGTGAAGAGCTAATGGTGGTACTAAGGGTCTAAAAATGGATAGAAAAACCATTCTAACCCATATTTTTTTTTTAACTAATGAGATGTCCTCTTATTTTGGAATCACTCTATTCGTGAAGCAAAAATATAAAAATAATTATTATGGATTTATATGAAAGCCACGGGTATGCAAATGAAAGTTATTAATGGATTTATATGAAAGCCACGGGTATGCAAATGAAAATTATTAGTGATTTATATGAAAGCCACAGGTATGTAAATAATAATTATTAGTGATTTATATGAAATCCACACGTATGAAAATTATAATTATTAGGGATTTATATGAAATACATGGGTTTCCAAAAAGATTATCTTGTTCTCTCTAAGATTATAAAGGGTGAGGGAAGATCATTAAATAACTTCCTACAGTTTCATAAGCTTCCTTTTACGAATGGCATATAGTATCTAAAGTTTAGATTGAAGGTGAATAATTACGTATTTAATGATTATATTTGGTTATATAAAGAAATGTAAAAATAATTAAGACACAATGTAATAATTGGGTTTCTCTTAATTGCAACTAATAAACAAATTCATGACAACAATTAAATCATTGGAATACATAGATTTAGGCATATCATTTAAATTTATGAAACAACTCATAAAATAGATGAACATTTATATTTTTAAAACGTGCAACCAACTGCTTGGAAAGGACGTTCCACTCAACCATAAACCTGTTGTTCTAAATATTAACAACAAGTCACCCTCGATCTAGGGCTATTAATCCACAACATAAGGGTGACTCTCACAATCCACTCACAACTCTAAATCCCACAACCCATTGGTATTCTCGTACAACTATCCGAAATTTCCTTCAGCTCTCCTCCTATTGACTTGTCCAACCCAAGGAATGTACCCCTTCACTTCTCTTAGACCCTCAAAATTTTCATTCGTTTATCAGGGTCTTTATGGCACAAATAACAAATAATATCTATGTTGATCGAACTAAAGACAACTCACTACCAAGAAAAATAGCAACAACACTTGTTGTTATAGTGCAACTCACCCAATAGTTCATTGTTCATGCCTGACAACCTGCCTCTTCAATATTCAACTCCAAAATCTCCAAAAACACTCCAACATGCTCAAAAATTCACCCAGCCTTATTAGTCTAGCTCCAATGCTCTTTTTCCTTTCTCTCCTCTTGTTCTTCATGCAAAACTCTATGTGAAAAACTGCTTATTCTCCCCAATACGAATTTCTTCTATTTTCCCAAGACAATCAAATGCACACTTTGCCTAATGTTGATTGTACTTCAACCCCATGCTTCCAATAACTATGGAAGTGACTTCTACACCCACCCCCTGGAAGGTATTGAATGATCGGACTCTCATACAATCAACCAGAAAACATAAGTTATCCCCGATGATAATAAAATTTAGAAATATGGTTTTGATTTTATATCTGCAATTAATTTCCTCCTTGGACCCCTCTTAGATGCTCCTAGACGTTCTTATCTCTTTTGGATAAATCATCCCCCATCTCTGTCCATATTTCCATTAGCTCGTATCACATTATATTCATTAAAATAAAAATAAAAACAATTTGCATATTACATAGCTTGACCATAGACATATTCATATTTACATTACTTATAAATTAAACTGGGGATTATAGTGGGGATGTTACATTCCCCATCCCCTACAATTGTGTTATATCCTTGGTGCACACTATGATAATATACATATACAAATTTACATCACAATACTTTAAGAAATAAAATTATGCCATTTAACAACTCCAATAACAGTTCCAACCAAAATCTCATGTTCCTCTCAACCCGCTGACCCAAGGAATGCACCATTCATTTATCATGGCTAACCCAATGAATGTACCATTCATTTTTTAGGATTAACCCAAGGAATGAGCCATTCTTTTTTCAGGTCCCCCAACACAATTGGATAGGACTCTGAGATCTTGTTCTAGAACTCTATCTTCTCAAAATGGAGTCTTTCATTTTATCTTTCATTTTTCTCAAAATTGACAAAAACTTTGCAGGTATTCCTCCCGCATAGTTTCTTCATGCTCCTTTGTTTCATATTCAAGAGCGTAACAAGTCCATTGAACATTTACCAACACTATGTATTTTTTCCTGAGCACTTTGACCTTCTGGTCTAGGATGCATGTTAGTTCCACCCAAAAATTCCCTTCATTTTGCAACTGGATCACAGTCCAATCAATTATATGGTTAAGGTCAGGAACATATTTATTTAATAATGACACATTAAAATAACTATGAACTCTTGTAACGACCCCCGTCGTTATGACCATATGCGACACATAACCAGTGCAATATGTATTTTTTTTTAAAAGAAGGAAATTAGCAACGACAATAGTCTATCAATGCAACTCGGCGAAAAACACAACGCACACAATTTAGGAAACAAAAAAACATAACGACCTAGAATACTAGAACATCAAGCAGCTGGAAGCAACATAAGACAATCAGTTAGATGAAAAAAATATAAACGACTACCCATTCGTCCTACCCTGCAAGGTTAGGACCTCCAAGACACATAAGCAACGCTCAAGCCCAGGTTCCCATTGATTTTGACCATTTAAGGTCTCAAGGCTGGCCATTATTCTGAGGAACAAGGAGGTGTCTACGTCCCGCCCGACACACGAAAGATCACACCTACTAAGATAAAAGACAATGTCAATTAAACCAACCACAAGAGCTTCGACAACCAGTAACTAGAACCTTCTCGGCGAGCGAGAGACAATCACCATAATGTTCAAACAAGTACAACCTTACTTATACAAAACAACATCATCCACAATGGGAGGCGTATGATCCCAAGTCAGGTTTGTATGTGTTTTTTGATCAATGCGCGCAATAACCCAGTCATAAGGTATCACGTCGCCACCTTGCGACTAAGGCGCTAGGGACCCACACACGAACAAAATAATTCCAAACCTTCTACCAAACATAAAATCTAACGCACCTGAAATCCACTGGCACTAACATACATTGTTACTGAAGATGTTGTTTTAAGTTGTAAATAAAAGAGGAAGTGTTAAAGGTGAAGAACTTGTAGTTTGTAAAATCATAGTCTAACTTCTATAAGTTTTTCTTATTTCATTAAAATTATTCACATTAAAACAAGGTTTTAGTAAAATCTTATACATATTACAAAACTGATATCGAATCGAAGAGTTCTAGATAAGGTAAAGAGAAAAACTATGATCAAACATAATTTCTTGTAAGATGGAGGATAAAGTTATAAGTTATCAAGGGGAAAGGGGATGTGTTAAAAGAAGACATTTATAGTTTTCAAAACTACAACCCAACTTTTATAACCCTTTTCAATAGCAATTGTTGTGTTAGACATCCAATATTATAAACACTAAGGACCTATCACCTTTATCAATAGGAAAAACCAACTTGGTAGAGATACGAATAAATAACTAGAACACCAAAAGTAGAATAAGTTATAAAGTCATTAACCACATTATAAAAAGGCAAACAAATGGTTTTATCAACTTAAAGAAAGGGTATTTTACTTACTGTTTTTGAAAGTGCTCACATACATAGAACAATGCCTTCCTTAAATTATCACACTGCTTAACCTGAAATATAACTTATGCTTTTCTTAAAATATAAACTGAAAAATTCTTTTCTTAAATATGTCATTCTTAACTTACTTAGTGCCAGCTATAAACAATGGAAAATCCATTAAGGCCAATACAATATCTACTGCCATTATTGGCACAATTACAATTCCTCCTGGCATTGTTAAAAACACAATAATTTAGACTGCCATTATATGGTTCTTTCCTAAACAGTCAATAAAATATTAAATTGTTACCTGCCATTATATAGTGCGATCTTAAAGTAGTCAAGAAACATTAAAATATTACCTACCATTAAATAGCACAGTCCATAAAATAGTCAACAAATCATTAAAATATTACGTTCCATTATAAAATAATGCAACAGGGTAGAGCGATAACTCATTAATCCTAATTTGACTATCCATCCTGAAGCAAGAGGGAGGTCTATTAAAAGTGTCAACGCATTGTTATAAGTAACCATTAATAACGCTGCAACGTGTGAGCTATAGAAGAGCGATATAACATTAATAAAACTTAACTACCGTGCCTGTGGCAGAACGGGTGAACTAATAACTGTGTTAACATTCTAGTATCAACAACTATTATCGCTTCCACCCACCAAATTCTGTCACTAAATAAAATCACTGCCACTCCAATCAATACAGAACCACTACCATAAAAATCTCTGGCAGTTCAGAAATGGTATGCAGACCCCAATAACTCGCAATGCACAGGAGTAACAACACGGTCGGGGTTGGGTTCTGTGTTAAACATGCAGCCAAGTGTCCAAACGTTAATTATTTTTCAGGAAAGTTGAAACACCTTGGAAGGGTCACCTCTATAAACGGGGTTATGAAATTGGACTGTTAAATCCTACCAGTAGGTATTAACGAGCTGCAGAAACGATACTAACCCTGACAACGTATCTAAACCCTGTGCTAGAAATGAATTGGAGAATGTGTTTAATTAAGTAACTCGAGGGCCATAACACCAATTCGTACCGACTGACAATATAGGTCTCCATGCATGGAGGATTCAAGCACAAGCCAAAGCCCACGACCAAGCTCCAAGGTAAGCTGGGTAAGTGAATCATCTCGGGCAAGAAGAAGGGACAACAAAAAAAAGAGTAGCTCGATCTATGGCCTTTTAAAATGGTGTCAGGAATTGGGTAATAGAGTCTGTTGGAGAGTCTGTAGATCTGTATCTCATTCCAGCTAGTACCATATCCTTTTACAGATCGAGTTCCCACTCGAGCCATCATCTTAGTCAGACACAAATTCATTTTCGGAAGCACAAGTGGAAGCAAGCACAAGGCATTAGGAGCAAAGGCTTTGTGGGCAAGGGGAAAGGTTTCATGCATAGTCCTGAAATTAAATCGCAATCACAGGAATCGAGAGTCCAAAATCAACAATGGAGGGGGAAGCAGGTTTAGCTTAACTTTGGCAGATCGAAAAAAAAAAATTATACCACTAAAAGGAAGGGCTATAAGACAAATAAATTCAAATCCCCGGTTCGACATCATGCATTACCTTAAAACAAAAACACAGGAGTTGGAACTGAACTAAAAGCTTAGGTTAAAACGTTAATATGAACAAGGGAAATAGATTCAACTTGAGATGCATCGGTGGCCTTTCGAAAGTTACCCTTCAGTTTCTAATATCTCTTAAATTCACAGATAACTTAAATCAGCGGGGCGGTGGAGACAAACTGCAACATTCATCATTATTATTATTCAAGCGTCGGAAATAACAAAAGCATTCATTAGTTTATTTTTCACATACAGGAGAAATTTTAACTAAAATTCAAAAAAAAATTAAACACGTGTACCAAATCCGAAGGCGATGATCTCGTAGACATTCTCCCATGCGTGTGTTCCATCCAGATCCTGCCTCACTGGTACCTCCCATCCAACTCTAGGGGTACTCTTCTCCCCCCTGAGCTTCCCAAGCCACAAAGGGGCCACGCGCACAATATCATAGAATGCTAGCGCTCATCTCGCCTTGCAAGGTCGAGGTACCACTTGTTACCCGAGCTGGGTATCCCAACTCCAACAAGAGAAAATTCATTCAAGAAATAATTTTGGTAGCCTAACGTTACATAAACCATATGTGATCCATACTCCTCCTCCACCATCCTTTCTATAGAGTTTTGTTAGTCATTAGTTTCCCAAAACCCTCATTAGATTCATTTCTCATTTAATTAAATTTGAAAAACCTCTCCCATACACATGTCGCCCCATCCCCTAGTTCCACCATAAAATAAATTTATTAATTAATTAAATTTTCCTATTTCCTTCACCTACCTAAAAACACTCATCAATGTCCCATTATTCCCTTACAATTCTTAAATGACTTACGCCTTACTTAATTCCTAGTTGAGTTCATAAATAGAAAGTTCTAAGGAATAGATTCCTTACTAAGTTAGAAATTTCCCTATTTCTTTAAGTTCCCCCATTTTCTTTAAGTTTCCCCTTTTCCTTAAGTTTTGCCCTTTTTAACTAAGTTTTGCCCTTTTTAACTAAGTTCAACATTATCAAGTTTAGACAAACAACCATTTACCCATTTTTAATAATTAAACCTTCATTAAAATATTTACTTTAATTAATAAAGCTTGAATTTTTTTTACCCCTTCTTGTTACATGTCTAA
>SNQJ01S0000710.1:94457-116793 GCA_010110895.2 Picea sitchensis
GCGCACAATATCATAGAATGCTAGCGCTCATCTCGCCTTGCAAGGTCGAGGTACCACTTGTTACCCGAGCTGGGTATCCCAACTCCAACAAGAGAAAATTCATTCAAGAAATAATTTTGGTAGCCTAACGTTACATAAACCATATGTGATCCATACTCCTCCTCCACCATCCTTTTTATAGAGTTTTGTTAGTCATTAGTTTCCCAAAACCCTCATTAGATTCATTTCTCATTTAATTAAATTTGAAAAACCTCTCCCATACACATGTCGCCCCATCCCCTAGTTCCACCATAAAATAAATTTATTAATTAAGTAAATTTTCCTATTTCCTTCACCTACCTAAAAGCACTCATCAATGTCCCATTATTCCCTTACAATTCTTAAATGACTTACGGCTTACTTAATTCCTAGTTGAGTTCATAAATAGAAAGTTCTAAGGAATAGATTCCTTACTAAGTTAGAAATTTCCCTATTTCTTTAAGTTCCCCCATTTTCTTTAAGTTTCCCTTTTTCCTTAAGTTTTGCCCTTTTTAACTAAGTTTTGCCCTTTTTAACTAAGTTCAACATTATCAAGTTTAGACAAACAACCATTTACCCATTTTTAATAATTAAACCTTCATTAAAATATTTACTTTAATTAATAAAGCTTGAATTTTTTTTACCCCTTCTTGTTACATGTCTAATTAGTTTTTTTTGTTCAAAGGTTGTACTTAGACCTAGGTTTTCAATTCACTAGGCTTGGCAACAATTCTTAAGGGAAATCTTTTTATTAAACTTTACTTATCACATCATTCATTTTAAGGCCGACTAAGTCCTAGTGAGACATAGTTTTCTTGGCACTAGGTTTATTAATTTACCATAGTTAAAATCGTGGCATTCCCTTCAGGATGCACTACGTGCTCCAAAAGTTCCACTAGCCTCTTTCTGTTTTATTTGCGTGATGTACCCTTCAGGATGCACTACGTGCTCCAAGGGTGTCACTCGCCTCTTGACTGAATTTGGTAGACTTCAAACCCCTGGAGTCAATACTCTGTCAGGTGATCTTGTGAGAGACTAAGGTCCTCTAAGAAATAAGGACCGTGCCTTATTGTGTTCCCCTTAGAATCATCGTGAGGAGCAACTGTTACAATATGCCCTCACGACATCGTATGTCTCTCAAACTAGGTAATTGTTAACCTACAGTTCGAGAAATGATGAGAGTGATAGTAGGCTATGGCAGGGTTGCTGCCACACCTCTCCCTCAATGTATTTGGTTCTTGTGCATGACCCCTTTACTCCAAATTTGAGTCTAGTCGGCAAGCTATCGTCAACCTACATCCATCAACGAATCATGTTAGCAACAACAATCAACATCATACTATCTAATCGTATGTACATGTGTCACATCAACAACATTCAAACCCTAACAGTCCACTCCCTGACTCGATCTGGAGTCCCAGGAGTTTCCTCGATGCCTCGACATCCTCAATGTACAGAGTCTTGCACACTCAGGAGAACCCAGTCAATAGCACCAGTCGATGTAAACACAACAAAAATAACATATCATCAAATAAAAAATGTTTCATAATCATAATCAAAACAACCAATAGTATAATAACCTGCATCAATTGCATGCAAGTGTCCTCAAAAAATAAGTCTACTCAGTGCGCGCAAGAGAGGGATTTTACATACAACCCCTCTTGTTTTAAACTTCATCCTGAAGTTTCACAGTATGTAAGTGCCGAAATAAAGTGTATCACAATATCATATGTCTAGCTATCAAACAAAAATGGAAACTGCTGATGCATATCATATGCGTCCTCTCAAGTCATCGAGTGTGGAATACAGTTGTCCCACTGGACCTTGACCCGATCTATTGTTCAACGTCGTAGTTGTTGAATGCGATGGTTCAGGATGTTGATTGGCTCTACCGTGAGTGCACCCTCATATGATACCTTCAAGGAACTCATGTCAATAACATGTGTGGGATCACTAACATAATGTCTCAAAACAGATATGTGAAAAACATCATGCATACGCCTCAAAGAATTAGGCAATTCTGGTCGATAGGCCACGAGCCCATTCTTTCCTATGATCTTGAAGGGTCCCACGAACCTAGGAGAGATTTTAGCACCCTTTCCAAACTTGGTCAAAATATTATGCAGTTTCACCTACAAGAAGACTAGATCGCCAACTTCATAACTACGGTCGACGTGATGTGCATCAACATAACTCTTCTTTTGATCCTGCGCTTCTTTGATCCTTTGTAATATAGTTGGCATTTGGTCTTCCATTTATTGGATCACTTTGGGTCCCACCAGTACCCTATCCTCAATTTGATAGCAACTCAAAGGAATCTGACATGATCGCCCGTAAAGAAACTCGAAAGGCGTCATCTTAATGGTGCTTTCATAACTGTTGTTGTATAAAAAATCTACCAGTGGAAAGAACTCTTCCCAACTCTTCTATTGGTCCATCACATACATACACAACATATCCTCCAATATTTTGTTTTTTCTTTCAGTCTGCCCATATGTCTTCAGGTGATATGTGGTATTAAAGTTAAGTTGGGTTCCCAAGGCCTCTTGGAAACTGGTCCAAAATCATCCTATAAACAATGATCCTTGATCCAATATAATCCTCTTAGGCACGCCATGCAACCTCACTATCTCACTGATGAAATATCTAGCTATGTCAGGTGCTTGATACGTCGTACGCACGGGAATAAAATGAGCACTCTTCGTCAGAGTGTCGACTACMAAAAAAATTGAGTCATGTCTCCTTGCTGTGAGTGGAAATCCAACAATGAAATCCATCGAAATGACCTCCCATTTCGATTCTGGAATAGCGTGTGTCTGTAGTAATCCTACGATATGTCTATGTTTAGCCTTCACCTGCTGACATTCTAGACATATTTCCATATAGTTGACTATGTCTGCATTCATCCCTTTCCAGAAGAATAAGGGTTTAAGGTTTTCCCTCATCTTCGTGACTTCAGGATGAGCCATGTACACTCTTCTATGAGCCTCATTTAGGATCAAACTCCTCAACTCATCGTTGGGTGGTACGTAAACTTGAATTTTAAATCTCAATAATTCGTCGTTGTCCACAATAAATCCCTCAAATTTTGGTACCATCGTTGTGTTTTGTCCAATAAAATCCTTAACCTCTTTGTACCAGTCATTGCCACACTATAACTTTAGAATATTTTCACGTAGAATCGTCTGAAGAGGCATCATCGAAAATATGTGCAGTCTCCAACTCAATGCATTAACCACTCTATTCACTATTCATTTTATGTAAGTAATCTCGAAATCATACTCACTAAGAAATTTTGACCAATGTTGTTGTCGCGCGTTCAAGTCATTTTGCGTAAAGATGTGATGTAAACCACAGTGGTTTATTTTTAGTTCAAATTTTCGTCCAATAAGGTAGTGTCTCCAAACTCTCAAGGCATAAATAATGGCTAACAACTTCAAATCGTGTGTCGCATAGTTCTCCTCAAATTTCTCGATTCGTAAGCGATCACTCGATCGTCTTGCATAAAGACTCTGTCGAAGCCTTCCTTGGATGCGTCAGTGCATACCAAGAAGTCTGTGTCCATGTCAGGGACCTGTAGTATAGGTGCTATCGTCAATAGCTCATTGAGTCTTCAAAATTCCTCTGCACATTTCGCAGTGCAAACAACTTCTTGTTCTTTTTCTTCAATTTCTTGATTGGATTTTCTATCTTCGAAAAACCCTCGACGAACCATCGATAGTATCCCGCTAAACCCATGAAGCTATGCAATTCAAGGAATTCGTCGGCACAAGCCATTCCATAATAGCCTCGACCTTTGTTGGATCCACAATGATACCTTCGTGGGAGTTGAAATTCCCTAATTAGTGAATATTCAATTGATAAAATGAGCATTTTGACAGCTTCCCAAACAATTTGTTCTTTTGTAGACACTGTAGTACCATGTGAAAGTGCTCATCATGCTCCTCCATTATCCAAGAGTAAATCAAAATATCGTCAATGAATAATTGGACAAACTTGTCTAAGTATTCTCAGAACACCTCATTCATTAAACTCATAAATATCCATGGGGAGTTCTTCAATCCAAACGGTAAAATAGTAAACTTGTAATGTCCAAACCTCGTCTTATAGGTGGTCTTAGGGATGTCATCCTCCTTAAACTGTAACTGGTGATACCCTGATCTCAAGTCAATCTTTGAAAACACCATCACACCCTTCATCTAATCAAACAAATCATCAATCCTTGGCAATGAATACCGATTCTTGAACGTTGCCTTGTTCAATTGACGATATTCAATGCAGAGTCTCCATGGCCCATCCTTGTTTCATATGAAGATAACAGGTGCAACCCACGGTTACAGACTTGGACTTATAAGTCCTAGGTCCAACAACTCCTTTAGTTGCATTTTCAATTCCTGCAACAACGGAGTCGACATTGGATAAGGCGTTCTTGCTATCGGTTCAGTCCCCCGTTTTAGGTCTATGGTAAATTCAAACTCCCTCTCCAACGAGATCCCAGGTAACTCCTTAGGGAAGACGTTCACAAACTCTCGCACCACCGGAAGGTTTTCTAGACCTTCCGCTACTCCCTTCTCATTTAATGCAAGGATCACATAAAGCTTACATCCCTTGCGCAAGATCTTCCGTAGCTGCAAGGAAGAGATGAACCTCAGGGAAACTCCCTGGTTCTGACCTAGAATCACACATCTCTATCCCTCATCATTGACCAAGCTGAACCATTTCTTTTTACAGTTGAGTATTGCCTCATGAGATTCCAACCAATCCATACCGATCACGACATCATAAGATCCTAAGATTGTGACGTGCAGGTTGGCCCTTGTGACAAACTCTCTAAGGTTAAGGATACAACCTATAACCTTCCCTTCAACCTTCTGTTTGGCTCCCAAAGCCAATTCTACAAAGCTAAAATCATCTTGTTTGATTGCCTTTACCTTAATTCTATTTAGCACTGCACCATAAATAAAATTCTTTGTAGCACATGGATCTATAAAAATACTAAGGGTCTGGTCAGTGAAGGTACCTTACGTCTAGAGCATAGTTGACTGGTTCTCTTCTTGGCAGTTATTCACCATTTCATGAATCCGATGGGCCTTGCCCAAATCTACCACGTCAGTGGGTCCGTCTAATCCAGATGCTTTGGTCCTCTCGAATGGGAAGTCACGCTGGTAATGTGGCTCTCCACATGTCCAACACCTCTTCTTCATTCGAGTACTCCTAGTACCCGAAGTATAAGTTGACAACCCACCGACTTGGAATCCTGGTCTGTTCTGCAGAACAGTCGTAAACTGTTGCTGGGGTCGACGATGTTGTGGTGCTCTGTAAGGAGTCCACTGCTGAGGCATTGGTCGTTGAGGTGTAGTAAAGATGGATCCTCTCGGAGTACCTCGGTACCTTGGTGCATGCCTAGCTGGTGTCTGATGCTGTTGCACACCAGATAACACCTGTCTTGCTGGTCTCTCTCAAGTCCTGCTCTTACCCCTGCTGATAAGATCCTCCTCTGCTATGTGGGTCTTCTGAACAACGTCATGCAAGGTTTGAGGCATCATAATCCTAACCTTTTCACGAATGTTGACATTAAGGCCAAACACAAACTTGTTGACCTTAAGTTTCTCGGTATTCAGATGGGGATCATAGCGAAGAAGCTCCATGAAACAGGCCTTGTACTCGGGCACCATACAGACACCCTGTTGCAAGGTGTTGAACTCGTTGAGCTGACGCTCAATGAATTCCTCAGATAAATACCTCTCTCAGAACCGTTCCTCAAACAGTTCCCATGACACGTCTTCGACTGCCATGTTCAATTGTGATAGGAGAATCTTCCACCATAGAAGAGCGCTCCCCTTCAGTTGAAAGACCTCCATGTGAACCTTCATGGTTGAGGTATAGTCATGAAGTGCAAAGCACATTGCCATATTCTCCAACCATGCCTTGGTGGCTAGGACTTCCGGGGCACCAAAGAACTCGCGAAATTTGACCTTCTCAAGTTCAAGGTGAATGCTACCAGTACGGACCAAAGCACGCGGTGGACCCTCAGGGGGTGTCGACGCCCTGGCCAAATCTTTATACAAATGGATGAAAAGTTCCTTAGACATTCGCTGAAAGGACCTCATCATCCCAACCACATCACCCACAACTATATGTTCCTCCCCGACAACATGTTTGTCTATCTGGAGATTAGACCCCTCGGGTGTGGATGATATTGGGAGCGTCATGCCTCTTCCCCTAGCACCCCGTCATCTTCCTTTACAACATACTCTAACCATGATTACCTTCACAAATACACATCAATTTAATTAGTGACATTATAATCAATTATATAATCAAGGAAGCCGTAGTGATCCCAAGTCATGGGTCGAACTGGCTCTGATACCATATGTAACGACCCCTTCGTTACGACCACATGCGACGCATAACCAGTGCAATATATATATATATATATATATATATATATATATATTAAAGGAAGGAAAATAAAAATGACAACAGTCAATCAATGCAACTTGACGACAAACTCAACGCACGCAATTCAGGCAACAGAAAAGCATAATGACCTAGCATACTAGCACATCAAGCACCTGGAAGCAACATAAGACAGTCATTCAGATGCAAAAAATAGAAATGACTACTCGCTTGTCCTACCCTGCAAGGTTAGGACCTCTAGGACACATAAGCAACGCTCATGCCCAGGTTCCCATTGATTTTGACCATTTAAGGTCTCAAGGGGAAAGGGGATGTGTTAAAAGAAGACATTTATAGTTTGCAAAACTACAGCCGAACTTTTATAACCCTTTTCAATAGCAATTGTTGTGTTAGACATCCAATATTATAAACATTAAGGACCTATCACCTTTATCAATAGGAAAAACCAACTTGGTAGAGATACAAAATAAATAAGTAGAACACCAAAATTAGAATAAGTTATAAAGTCACTAACCACATTATAAAAAGGGCAACAAATGGTTTTATCGACTTAAAGAAAGGGTATTTTAATTATTATTTTTGAAAGTGCTCACATACATAGAACAATGCCTTCCTTAAATTATCACACTACTTAACCTGAAATATAACTTATGTTTTTCTTAAAATATAAACTGAATAGTTCTTTTCTTAAATGTATCATGCTTAACTTAGCGCCAGTTATAAACAATGGAAAAACCATTAACGCCAATACAATCTCTACTGCCATTATTGGCACAGTTACAATTCCTCCTGGCATTGTTAAAAACACAATAATTTATACTGCCATTATATGGTATTTTCCTAAACAGTCAAGAAAATATTAAATTGTTACCTGCCATTATATAGCGCAGTCTTAAAGAAGTCAACAAACATTAAAATATTACCTACCATTATAAAATAATGCAACAGGGTAGAGAGATAACTCATTAATTGTAATTTGACTATCCATCCTGAAGCAAGAGGGAGGTCTATTAAAAGTGTTAATGCATTGTTATAAGTAACCATTACTACTGTTGCAATGTGTGAGCTATAGAAGAGCGATATCACATTAATAAAACTTAACTACCATGCCTGTGGCAGAATGGGTGAACTAATAACTGTGTTAACATACTAGTATCAACAACTATTATTGCTTCAACCTACCAAATTATGTCACTAAATAAAATCACTGCCACTCCATTCAATACAGAACCAATGACATAAAAATATTTGTCAGTTCAGAAACGGTACACAGACCACAATAACTCGCAATGCAAAGGAGTAACAACACAGTGGGGGTGTTAAGCCCTAATATTGGCTCATTACCCCTTAATTGGGGCATATTAGATTAGTAATGTTATTTTATTTATGTTGGCTTTAGGCCATTAGTTGTAATTTATATTAGTAATGTTATTTTATTTATGTCGGCTTTAGGCCATTAGTTGTAATTATACCTCCTAGTCTCATATATATACCAAGGAGACATTTTCATTTTGAATCATCTTGTACTTGAATATTTAAGTGGGGTAAAAGGAGGTTTCCCCCTCGAAGAGGCTTATTATCTGAAATTATCTCTTTTTCAAGGCGTTGAGTACTTTTCCTGAGGTTTTCCTATGCTATATTGATGTTTGGTTCTTAACATATGGTATCAGAGCTCAAGGTCTTGGGGTTTCGCTGCTACATCAGAGACACCGTGAAATTTTCGCTATAACTTTCTTTCTACAACGTTTCAGAAGAAACGGCTTGGAGGATATTTAGAAGACGGATCAAGGTACGTTGGGTTCAAAATTCAGCTCTTGAGGCCTTATACTTTCGGATATACAGCCTGTACAATATAGGGTTATGGAATCATCCTGAAATGAGTCATTGCGTAATTTTTACTATAGAATTTTTTTTGTAACGTTTCAGACCCTAAACTCCAGAGTCCATTTACATAAATTAGTAATATATCTGTGGTAAAACGTTCAGCTTCTGGGTCATCTTAAATTTGTAGATACACCCTGTGTAAGATAGGGTATCTGACTAGCCCTATTGACTAGTCTCAAGAATGTGTTCCAGGTAAAACAATCATAAATTCTTCCTAGAGTGTCCAAATTGCATGGGACTTGTTGCATTGGATTGTGGACAGTCTGTAGTATTTTGGGTGCAAGTGTCAGAATTTTATATCAATTATTTTGTGCGGGGCACACTATACAAGTGAGATCTCCTGGAAAGGCCAAAAATCGGCAAGTTGTGGAGAAGTTACTGTAAATTCCACTTGGCACATCAAATTTTGATCAGACCCATGGCATTGCAGAGAAGAAATATTAGAGAAATACATAAGAGAAAGTTTCATACCCATAAGGGCTAAAAATTGGGAGATACAACAGAAGAAATATTGTCTAGCGGAACCACCTCAAAATCAAGGTTCAAAAGTGATACTTAGCCAACATGCCACCCAAAAAGGGAACTTCTACATCAAATAAGCCTCCAGAAAATCCTACTTGGACTCTTGATGAAGGTGAAGAAATGCGTAGGGACATAAATGAACTACAAAATAAGATGGGTTCAATGGAAGCTAAGATGGGTTCAATGGAAGTTAAGTTGATGGATTCAATGGAAGATAAGTTGGATACTAAGATGGATTCAATGGAAGCTAAGTTGGACACTAAGATAGATGGTTTAAACGGGGAGATCATGGAAGTATTGACAAATTTCATAACAGAGAAGACACCTGAAAGTGAAAATGCATCCATAGAAATTCATGATGTGGACACAAGGAAGAGGAATCAAGAATGGGAAGCTCCAACTTTGGTTTGAAAGATCAATAACGTTAAGTAAGATTGACATGAGGAAGTTGATGCTTGAGACCCAATCACATGGATACTTTAGATGGAGCAATTCTTTGATCTCCATAATGTGCCACATACACAAAAGGTATGAATTGCTTCTTTATATTTAGAACCTAATCAATTTGTTTGAGTATGCGATGGCTTTGTTCTCACAAATCCTTGTCACTTGGACCATTTTCATGGAAGAAATGATATCACACTATATGAGGATACAAGGAGCAATACACCTTTCTTTAGCCAATTGGTAAATCTCAAACAAAAGGGTTCAATTCTAGAGCACATTGAGAACTTCCAAAGATTGAATATAAGTGGTATTCTAGATGAGCATGATTGATGTATTCATATAGGAACTTTAAAGGATAACATTCAACATAGGAGGTTTAAGCCTTTGGGAACCCAAATCGATGGAGAATGCATTTAAGGTGGCAAAGAAATGTTGAAGTAAAATATGGCTATGGCTACTAGAAGGACCTATCCTAGCATCTATAGAGGGAACAATGCTCAGCATCCACAAAACACCTCAACCTACAAGGTTGACACCTCAACAATTGGAGGAAGGAGAAGCAAAAGGTTTATGCTTTAATTTGTGACAACAAGTCACAGTGGGGACATAAGTGTGGTGAGAAGAAATTATTCTACATAGATTGTGAAGGAAGAGGAAGAAGAAGAAGAACAAGAACCATCTCAAGATGAAAGCGTAGAAGTAATTTAGAGTGAAGAGTTGACTCCCTACGATGTCATTTTAATGCATTGGCTGGAATTAGCACTCCTCAAACCCTCAAGATCGGAAGGATACATCAAAAGAAAAAGGTAATAGTACTAGTTGATTTTGGAATTACTCATAATTTCATTCACCATAAATTAGCCAAAGATCTCAATTGCTTTGTATATCGAGCGCCCGAGTTTCAAGTAATGATTGCGGATGGAACTATCAATTCCTCAGGAAAATGCAATGAGATCAATCTTACTATGGGGGAATATGTAATGAATAGTCCAATGAAGTTATATACCCATGTATGGGTGAATTGCAGATGTTGGCACTAGGAATCCAATGGTTACAATCATTGTTAGGAGCGATTGGCTTTTTAATTTTTCAAGAACTTTTCATGAGGTACATTGGAAGGAAAAGAAATTAGGGGTTAAAGGAGAATTATCCTGGGAGGCTTAGGTAAGGTGTCCTAACGACATGATAAAATTGCGAAAGGGGCATCAAGGCATTATTGCACAACTATGCTCACTAGATGTTCAAACATCTAAGACATCTATTCCTCAAGATCTCCAAAGGATCATTGATAAGCATTTCAAAGTATTTGAAGATATTCCCAAGGTATCCCACCCATAGAAATCCTTGATCATGAAATTCACACAATTCCTGGGAGTGTTCCTCCAACTTATCCCGGGCCATGGATGCATATGCCCGGAGAATTGAAATTGAGTGCATGGTTAGAGGAAATGTTAGAGGTTAGTATTATTAGACCTAGCCAAAGTTCTTACTCTGCACCCGATGGTAATGGTATTCAAGAAGGGTAGCTCATGGCGTATGTGTCCAGTTATAGAGAGATCAACAAAGATCACTATTAATATAAGTTTCCCATTCTTGTGATTGATGAATTGTTAGGCGAACTACATGGGCAATATATTTCACAAAGTGGATCTCCGTTGAGGTATCATCAGATGAGAATGAAGGAGGAAGATATCCCAAAACAACATTCGAACTCATGAAGGCCATTATGAATTTTGGTCATTTCCTTTTGGCCTTACAGATACATTCAAAGGGTTTGATGAATTCCATTTTCAAGCCCTTCGAAAATTTGTGTGTTAGTATTTTTTGATGATATACTAATCTATAGAAATCTTGGGAGGATCATGGCAACATGTTGACAAAAAAGGTGCTACAACTACTAAAGGAGCAGCAACTATATGCTACAAACCATCCAAAATAGTACGTTGAATTAAAAGGAGGTAGAGTGTTGGGTCATATTGTATCTCATGAAGGTGTCAGGTAGACCCTAACAAGATTAAGGCCATGATGATATGGATTTATAGATGATTCCCAAAACATTAAAAATTCTTAGAGGATTTTTAGGTTTGTCAGGTTACTACCATAGAAGATTGTTCGGAACTATGGAAGAATTGAAACACCTTTAACGACACTAACTAGAAGGATGCATTTTCCATGGACTCGAGAGGAAACTAAAGCTTTTGAAAAACTTGAGGAGGCTATGTGTAAAACTCCCATCCTGGCCACACTCGATTTCAAAAAAGCATTTATTGTGGAATGTCTTGATGCCTTCGGAAATGGAATTGTTGTTGTCCTAATGCAAGAAGAAGGCCCATGGATTTTGAAATTCACGACCCTCAGGGGAAGGGACTACATGAAACCCATTTATGAGGAAGGAAATGATGGCAATACTACATGCATTGAAAAAGTAAGAGGTCCTTACCTAATGAGTAGGCACTTCAAGGTCAAAGCAGTCATGATAGTCTTAAATACTTCTTGGAACAAAGACTATCTTGAGAAAAACAAAATGGGTAACCAAGATATTGGGCTATGATTTTGAGAAATCGTCTATAAAAGGGAAGCAAAATGTTGTGGAAGATGCCCTCTCAGAAAGGATGAAGATGTTGAGGCCTTTCTTTTTATTATCTCGATCTAGAATATTATTTGAATTGAACTAATATAAGCAAAGGGATGAATGGAAAAATGATGAAAAAGTGTGGACTCTCATTCAAAGGTTGCAGTTCTAGTGATCGAGATACATTTACATGGAAAATGATTCACTATGGTACAAAAGGTCAGCTTATATTTATGTAAGAACTCCCAACTCAAACAAAGGTACTATTGGAATTCCACAACTCTCGATGGGAGGCTTTTCAGGATTACGAAAACCTACCTTAGAGTCAAGAAGGATTTGTTTTAGGATGGCCTTAAAACTAATGTTCAAAGGTTTGGCGGCGAGAATGTGTAGTTTATAACAAAATGAGTGGAAACAATTAAGACCCCAGGTCTTTTACAACCATTATCCATCCCAAATTCGGCAGGAGAGGGATTTCCATGGATTTCATCCGCGGGGTTACCAAAGCTACGAGAAGGAAAGAGTGTCATCATGGTGATTGTTGATAGGCTGACCAAGTATACACACTTTTGTACACTCTCTCATCCTTCAAAGCTAGTCACAGTTGCCACGCATTCATGGAGACATTTCAAAGCTACATAGCATTACAAAGATTGTGTAGAAATTGTGAGAGATCCCATATTCTTTGGACATTTTTTAGACGAGAATTATTTTCTACTTGTTTGGGTACTCCAATTGGCTCTTTCATAGCTCATCCTATCATCCTCAATCGATGAATAGCTGAGATAGTGAACAAATGCCTAGAAGGATACCTTCCGTTGTTTGTCTCACGATAAACAAACACAATGGTTCGAAAGGTTACCCTTGTGAGAATGGTGGTATAACACTTCCTTTGCTACTGACAAAATGACACCATTTATGGCACTTTATGGATACCCTCGTTCCATCACTTCTTCTATAAAAGAAAAATCTAAGATTCAAGCAACCGGGAAGATCCTCGCCGAGAATCAACAACAAATTCTCAAATCTTAAAGGACAACGGCCATGGCAAAAAAATGCATGAAACAACAAGCGGATCAACATGCATGAGTGAAAGAAGTTTTGAAGTAGGGGATTGGGTATTTTAAGACTATGCACAAGCGAGATGTCCCTCAAAGCAAGCCAAGAAGGATAACCATTTATCACCAAAGTACTATGAAGCCCTTATAAAAGGTGTTTACCAAAAAGATTGCGGTACTATGGCATACAAATTGGGGCATGCTGCATCTTCCGCAGTACACCGATTTTTCCATGTTTCATGCCCAAAGAAGGTTATAGGCAGCAAGATCCGGGTACAAACTATATTGCGGGAACTTGTGAGGAAGGAAAAATCATATTAGACTTGGGTCAAATAGCGACACAAGAATTTTTTAGCTGAGGAATAGATCCATTCCGAGTATCCTCATTAAAATGGAGGAAACTAACGACTGAATATTCCACTTGGGAAAATGAGTCTTTTATAAAAAAGTATCCAAAACTACTCAAACATTGAGGACAACACTTGTCTCAAAGGGGAGGGCATGTTAAGCCTAATATTGGCTCATTAACCCTTAATTGGGGCATATTGATTCCAAGTAATGTTATTTTATTTATGTGGCTTTTGGGCCATTATAGTTGTAATTTAGATTAGTAATGTTATTTTATTTATGTTGGCTTTGGGTCATGGTTGTAATTATACCTCTAGTCTCTATATATACCAAAGGAGACATTTTCAGAGGCTGAATCATCTTGTACTTGAACATTTAAATTTTCTGGGGTAAAGGAGGTTGCCCCTCGAAGGAAAGCAATGTCGAAATTATCTCTTTTTCAAGGTGTTGAGTACTTTTCACGAAGGTTTTCCTATTCTATATTGATGTTTGGTTCTTAACATGGGGTTGGGTTTTGTCTTCAACACATAGCCAAGTGTCCAAACATTATTTTTTTTTCCAGGAAATTCATAACATCGTGGAAGGGACACCTCTATAAATGGGGTTATGAAATTGGAATGTTAAATACTAGTAGGCATTAATGAGCTGCATAAATGATACTAACCCAGAAAGTGTATCTAAATCTTGTGCCAAAAATGAATTGGAGAATGTGTTTAAGTAACCCAAGGGCCACCACACCAAGTTGCAGTGACTGACAATACAGGTTTCCATGCATTGAGGATTCAAGCACAAGCCAATGCTCGTGACCAAGCTCCAAGGTAAGCCAGGTAAGTGAATCATCTCGGGCAAGAAGAATGAAAAACAAAGAAGCGGCTCGATGGGGGGCCTTTTAAAAGCGATTGTCAGAATTGGCTACCATAATAGTCTATTAGTCTGTAGATGATATCTAGGACCAGTGATTTACCATAGTCTATTGGAGAGTCTGTAGATATGTATCTCGTTCCAGCCAGTACCACATCCTTTTGCAGATCGAGTTCCCGCTTGAGCCATCATCTTGGTCAGACACAATTTCATTCTCGGAAGCACAGGTGGAAGAAAGTGTAAGGCATAAGGAGGGAAGGCTTTGCGGGCAAGGGGAAAGGCTTCATGCACAATCCAAAAATTAAATCACAATCACAGGAATCGAGAGTCCAAAATAAACAACAGAGGGGGAAGCAGATTTAGCTTAACTTTGGCAGAGAGAAAAAAAACAATTTATATCACTAAAAGGAAGGGCTAAAAGACAAATACACTTAAAGGCCCAACTCGACATCATGCATTACCTTAAAACAACAAACATGAGTTGGAACTGAACTAAAATATAAGTTAAAACCTTATTATGAACAAGGAAAATAGATTCAACTTGAGATGAATCGGTGGCCTTTCGAAAGTTACCCTTCAGTTTTTAATATCTCTTAAATTCACAAATAAGTTAAATTAGTGGGGTGGTGGAGACAAACTGCAACATTCATAATTATTATTATTCAAGCACTAGAAATAATGACAACATTCATCAGTTTATTGTTCACATACAGGAGCAATTTTAACTAAAATTCAAGAAAAAGTTTAAACACGCGTACCAAATCCGAAGACGATGAGCCCATAGACATTGTCCCACATGTGCGCTCTATCCAGTCCCTGCTTTCCGACCAATGAGACCTCATTGGTACCTCCCATCCAATGCTAGGGGTAATATTCTCCCCCACGAGCCCCCCGAGCCACAAAGGGGCCACACACACAATATCAAATATTGTTATTTCTCAGCTCGCCTTGCAAGGTCGAGGTACCACTCGTTACCCAAGCTAGGTATCCCAACTCCCACAAGAGAAAATTCAGTCAAGAAATAATTTCGGCCGCTTAACATTATGCAAGCTAGATGTGATCCATACTTCTCCTCCGCCATCCTTTTTATAGAGTTTTCTTAGTCATTAGTTTCCCAAAACCCTCATTAGATTCCTTTTTCATTTAATTAAATTCGAAAAAACTCCCCCGTACACATGTCGCCCGATCCCCTAGTTGCACCATAAAATCAATTTATCAATTAATTAAATTTTCCTATTTCCCTCACCCACCTAAAAGCGCTCCTAAAAATGCTCCTCGGTGTCCCATTATTCCCTTACAATTCTTAAATGACTTACGCTTTACTTAATTCTTCATTGAGTTCATAAATAGAAAGTTCCAAGGGCTAGATTCCTTACTAAGTTAGACATTTCCCTATTTCTTTAAGTTCCCCCCTTTTCTTTAAGTTTCTCTTTTTCCTTAAGTTTCCCCCTTTTTAACTAAGTTCATCATTAACAAGTTTATACAAACAACCATTTACCCCTTTTTAATAATTAAACCTTCATTAAAAATTTTAATTTAATTAATAAATCTTCAATTTTCTTTACCCCTTCTTGTTACATGTCTAATTAGTTTTTTTTTGTTCAAAGGTTCTACTCAGACCTAGGTTTTCAATTCACTAGGCTTGGCGACAGTTCTTAAGGGAAAAATTGTTATTAAACTTTACTTATCACATCATTCATTTTAAGGTCGACCAAGTCCTGAGGAGGCATAGTTTTATAGGCAATAGGTTTATTAATTTACCATAGTTAAAATCACGATGTACCTTATAGGATGCACTACATGCTCCAAGGGTGCCACTCGCCTCTTGATTGAATTTGGTAGACATCAAACCCCTCGAGTCAATACTACGTCAGGTGATCTTGTGAGTGACTAAGGGACTCTAAGGAATAAGGACCCTTCCTTATTGTGTGCCCTTTAGAATCATAGTGAGAGACTGTCACAGTCTTCCCTCATGACATTGCAGGTCTCTCGAACTAGGTAATCATTAACCTACAGTTCGAGCCAATATGGGAGTGCTAGTAGGCTATGGCAGTGCTTCTACCACACCTCTCCCTGAATGTCTCTGGTTGTCATGCATGATCCCTTTACTCGAAATGTGAGTCTTCTTGGCAAGATATCGTCAGCCTTCATCCATCAACGAATCATGTCAGCAATAAAAATCAACATCATAATATCTAATAATATGTACATATGTTACATCACCAACATTCAAACCCTAACAATCCACTCCCTGAATCAATACAGAGTTCTAGAAGTTTCCTCCATGCCTCGACATCCTCAATGTCCAGAGTCCTGCACACTCAGGAGAACCTAGTCAATAACACATGTCGATGTAAACACAACAAAAATAACATATTATCAAATCCACAATGTCTCATAATCATAATCAAAACAACCAATATTATAATGAACCGGATCACTTGCATGCAAGTGTCCTCAAAGAATAAGTCCACTCAGTGCGTGCATGAGTGGTATGTTACAACTCTCATGAATGCAAGTAATGCTAACATTTATGGAACTAACCCTGTCTTATCTAGTATTTCCAAAGGCCTACAATATCTTGCTGCCAGCTTTGGGAAGCAACCCAATTATCAAACTTCTCTTCACTTTCACTTTGAGAAAACCATGTTCACCCACTTTAAAATATCTAAAATATTTGTTCTTATATGCATAACTTTCCTTCCTTTCCTGGGAAGCCTTTAAATTATGCATGTCCTTTACCATATGCTCTTCCATTTCCTTTAACAATTTTGACCCAATGACAACTTTGTCTGCTGGGTTATCCCAACTCATTGGTTTGTTACATTTCCTTCCATACAATGCTTCCAATGGGATTATTTTTAATAATGCTTGATACCCATTATTTTAATCAAATTCCACTAAGTGGTTGTAATATTTCCTCTTTGATGGTTGGTCCATCACATATATTTTAAGCATGTCTTCAATGATTTTGTTAGTCCTCTTTGTTTTCCCATCTGACTCTAGGTGATAAGTTATGCTAAGATAAAAATTTGTCCCAAATCCCTTAAACAAACCTTTCCAAAAATCAAATGTAAATTTTGGATCTCTGTCTGAAACAATTTCCTTAGGAACTTCGTGTAGCTTGACAACTTAGTTCATGTAAATATTTTCATTGTTTTCTTCCTTGTGTGTTGTCTTCATAGGAATAAAATGTGTTTCTTTTGTTAAATTTTCCACCACCACCATGATGGAATCATGCTGCTTCACTATTTTCAGAAAAATTGTAATGAAATCAATGGTAACCACTTCCCATTTGCACTTAGGAATAGGAAATGAATGTAGCATCCTTGTTGGATTTCTATGCTTCTTTTTACCTTTTTACATTCTAGACACCTATATATGTAATTAGTCACTTTTGTCTTCATTCTTGGCTAAAAGTATTGGCTTATTACAACTGCAATTGTCTTATGATATCCTAGGTACCCAACATATGGCACACTGTGTATTTCCTTTAGCACTATATTTTTCATCTCTCCTGAATTTGGCACAAATATCTTTCCTTTGTACATCAGGATCCC
Organism: Picea sitchensis; assembly: GCA_010110895.2. Taxonomy (NCBI): domain Eukaryota; kingdom Viridiplantae; phylum Streptophyta; class Pinopsida; order Pinales; family Pinaceae; genus Picea; species Picea sitchensis. Next base: position 112,148 of record SNQJ01S0000710.1, read on the forward strand.
ATCCTCTTTCAACTCATAATAATTAAAATTTTGTTGTAAATTTCCTTCTTGTAATATTTCTTTTATTTTTACATATTGTTGGTCTGAATTTGGAGCCTCTTATTTTTTTCTTTTAAATTTGTGTTGAACATGCTAATGGATGGAATGTGTGTTTCATGAGCTTTTCTACTAATTTCATCGACCACTTGATTTTCCTTTCCTTTTATATGCTTAATTTCAAAGTCATATTCACTAAAAAAATTCCATTCCATCCAAACAAATGCTTCATACCGTAGTGGTCTATCCTTAACTCAACTCTTCTCCCCTCCACATTTTTAATGCATAGAAAATTGATTCTAACTCCAAGTCATGTGTTCCATAATTCCTCTCATGCTCCTTTAATTTTCAATACTCATAACATACCACATGATCCTTTTGACTACGGACTCCATCGAGCCCTTCCATGCATGCATCTGTGCACACTACAAAGTTTTCATTTGGGTATACAATATTTAATATTGGTGCACTTGTCAAAATATCTTTCAACTGTTGAAAACTTTCCTCACATTTTGGATTCCATTCAAGTTTGACTCTCTTCCTTTGTAAAGAAGTAATTTGGATTGAAATCTTTGAAAATCCCTTTATGAACCTTCGATAGTAACCTACAAGACCCATGAAAGATCTAACCTCTGTGAGATTTATTGGCGTTGTCCATCCTCTAACGACATTTATTTTCTTATGATCAATTGCTATCCCATATGACGAAATAATATGCCCCAAGTAGTGAATCTTCTTTTGATAAAAGATGCACTTACTTAAATTAGCATACATTTTATGTTCTCTCAAAACTTGCAAAAAAATTCTTAAATGTTGCTCATGCTCTTCTTCTGTCTTGGAGTAAATTATAATATCATCCAAAAAAAAAATTACAAAATTTTCTATGTACTCCTTGAACACTTCATTCATCAGGGACATAAAAATAGTTGGGAAATTCGATATCCCAAATGGAACTACTGTAAATTCATAATTCCTAGATATATTTTCCTGAATGGTGTCTTGTTGATGTCCTCTTCTTTTATCCTCACTTGATGATAACCTGATCTCAAGTCAATATTGGAAAATATTCTTTCACCTTTCAGTTGATCAAATAAATCATCAATACTTGGAATATTTACTCTTTATGGTGACCTTATTTAGTTTCCTGAAATCAATACACATCCTTAAGGATCCATCCTTCTTCTTTACAAAAAGAACTGGGGATCCCCAAGGTGACACACTTGGGTGTATACACCCCTTCTTTAACATCTCTTCAAGCTGCATTTGGAACTCTTTTAATTCTGATGTGCCCATTCTATAAGGTGTCTTGGACATTGGGGAAGATCCTGGCACCAAATCAATAGAGAAATCAATGTCTCTCTTTAGTGGAGATTCTGGGATTTCCCCAAAAACATCTTCAAAATATTTCAAGACTGGGTGGTATTCAATATTTTTCACTTTATCTCTGACTTCCTCTTCCATATGGGCTATAAAAATTTGTCATCCTTTCCTTAAACGTTTTTTCAACTGCATGGATGATATTTCTATAACAAGTAAAACTTTGAGAATGTCTTTAATCTTTCTTGGTTGTCCATCCTTATAAAGACATGTTATTGTCATGTTGTAATAGTCTAGGACATCATGGTGTTTCTCCAACCAATCCATTCCATTTATAAAATCATATGAACCCAATGGTATGATGTTCACATCTACCTTTGTGTTGAATCTATTCATGTCTATTGGACAATATTTAACCAACTCATTGATCTTTCTCTTAGCCCATATGGCTAATTGAACTAACCAATATTTATTATGCGTACTCCTTTGCAAGTGAAATATTCCAACAATGTTAGATTTTATGTAACTACAAATAGCTCCAGAATCAATTAAAATTGTTATGGGATGATTATCAATCTTACCTTCCACTTCAATCATAGGGGATTAATAATTTTCTTGATTATTGTCCAAGGCTATATAAACACTTGGCATGCCTCCTCCCATGTATTCAACTATTTTAGCCTCTTGAATGTTTTGGAAAATCATAAGTCTTTCACCTTTGTGAGGGAAGTCTATATATAAATGATTTCCCTCACAACCCCAACATTGTACATCCTACTTGCTTGACCTTTTCTCAAATGAGTCTATTATATTGTGCTCATTTTGGGTTTACTGTCCTTGCGGATTTGATTGGAAGTTGTTCTTGAAAAAAGGTGACTTAAAACCTTTCTTATTTTTCTCTTTTTTACTCTTCATCTTGTCATTCCAAGTCCTTTGGAACATTAACCTTCCTATGCTTTGCTCATAGAGATGATTTTCTCCCCTTATGGATTCATCCAAAGTTTCGGGGTTATGATATTGTATCTTGTCACTATAGAAAGAGGGTAACCCACTTAGAAACCTTTGTGTTTTTACCTTTTCATCCTTTATGAAGTCCACATACTTCAAAAATTCAAATAACCTCTTATCATACTCATCCATTGTCATTATTCTCAACTTGATTTCAAAATACTCTTTCATCTTTCTTTCATAGTAATGTTCAAAAAAATATTTCTCTTGGAAATATCCTTTGAATTTCCTCCATGAGACCTTCCTCTCATCAATGTATTTTTTCTTACGTTGATCCCACCACATGGATTCCTTTCCTTGCAAGTGGTAGGTTTCAATTATTGTTTCTACCTTGGAGGGATAATCATGCAGTTGGAAATAATTATTCATTTCCAATAGCCAGGACTCATCGTCTTCTCCCTTCCTATGCTCACCATTGAATATTTGTGGCTTTATTTTCCTGAGTTGACCTAGAAAGATGTCTCCCTCATACCTTATCCTCTGTATCCTCACATGGTACACAGTTGGGTCGCTCCTTGGCCCTAAACTTGTATGAGCTCTCCTAGTGGATTTCTCTGGGGAATGATGGAGCCTACTCATGCTCCTTTACTTCCTACATTGGATATTGATGATGTCACTTTTCTATCAGTAGCTACATGCTTTGTGTGAGAGTATTTATTTTCTTTCTTCTACAATATTTTTAGACTCTAAAGTATCTCTTCCCAAGCCTTCATAATATTCTTATTATATGCCCTATAATTCTACACTTCTCTCTGCAAGATTCTCACAGTCACGGGATCTTGCCTCTCTCTTCTTCCATTAAATTTTGTCTCGGCACTTCCCATGCTGACATGTTTCCCTTTGAATTCCTCTCCATGACTGTAGGATCCTTGGGAATATTCCATGGAAACTTTCATAACAACTTTATCATTTTTCACCCTTTTTTCCAGAATTAGAATTTTTAGCCAAATAGGCTATCTCCCAAACTGTGCACTTCTAAAAAAAAATTCACTAAACCAAAATTTTATGGCTTAATGAGTATGAAAAATGTTGAGTAAATCAATCTTTCCATATTTTCTATCTGGGGACCCTTTTCCAAATCTGAAAATCTCAAAAATCCCAAAAACACGGCCCAAAATAATGGATTTTCCCCTATTTTATCATCCCCATTCCAAACCCCTTCGGGTTTATTCAATTATTTCCTAGGTTATTTCCATGCCTATGTTATGGACTCTCTCTAGGAATCTCAGCTTGATCTAGACCTCTGCCAATGATTTGGACCCAGATCTTTAAAAACCACTATTTTGAAATTTCTGACAAATCCAAGAAGAAATGAGAAATGTCCCTCTTTTAAACTTCTGTAGATATCCTCACCATGGAAAAAACCCAAACATTTCATCTCAAACTGAATTAATATGCTCTTTTTATGGACAAAATAATATTTTTGGCTCCAGACTTGGTTCTTTGTTTTGACACTCTGGAAGAGTTTTACCTACGTGGTATTTTTGCTGACGTGGTTGTTGATGTGGCATTATGGGTTCACATGGCACCCTGAGATAATTCTATGTCACCCTCCTGACCCACTTGTGCTTATTTATCATCCTTCTCTCTCTTTTTGTTTCCTCTCTTTCTCTTACTCCAACCTTAAGAAATAATAAAATATTAATATTTTATGGTCCCCATGTAACATCCCAGTTTTAACCCTTATGAACTATACTGTATTATGTAATTGTGACTTAGGCTGGTGAGTTGGTAAAGTCGAAAAAGGGAAAGAGTTCCTAAGAAATGTAATACTTCATATGCATTAATAAAACATATTGATGGTTGCATGATAGACAAGGACAAAAGAGATAGGGGGCTATGATTCCACGAGAGAGGGGTTTTTAGGGGCTAAGTCTTATTTTTATTATTATTTTATTTACCCATAATTTATTTTTTGGAGAAAAGTGGTTACATGGGCTTCTTGGGGGAGGATGTGTGGTTCTTGGTTATTGTGATTATATAAACATTCCTTGCGGGATTCTTTGGTTTAACTTCTTTCCTTGGTGTGATTCTTCTCCCTGTTTCTTCTTCCTCTTCCTCCACTTAGAATGAATTCGTATGCTCTTGTTCTGAGCATGGACACAAATGGATGCATGAGGATGGATCTAGGTGAATTTTGGGGGTCATTCTTCTCTTTTTTTCATCTTCTTCCCCTGGTTCATTTTTGTCCCTTGTTCTTATTTCCTCTTCAATCACTTGCTAGGTCTTATGCTCTTGGGAGGAGTATGGAAACAATGGAAGGAAGAGGAGAGTCATTGATGAAT
>SNQJ01S0000710.1:132335-151695 GCA_010110895.2 Picea sitchensis
AACAACATGATGTATACTATCCATCCATGGATGTTGTATCTGCATGTGCATTTTCCTTCATGTCCAAATACCTTCATCAATCTTGCGGTCCAAAACCCATGACTAGGGTTGACATCAATGACAACAACCAATCTTCCAACAACTTTGTGTTGAGCCAAGGTTCACCTTAAGCCTTAATTCTCATAGTTAATCCATAATCGAGGTGAGAAACCCGTGTCACTTGGGTCACATTTCTCAACAAAACCTGGGTCATTATTCCCATTCTTCTATCCTTTGTGAATCTCAGTATAAATTATGTTGTACATCTTTATTGCACCACTTTCATTCTTCAGTTATCCCTAATGTGAAAAATGGTCCTTATAATACAATTGAATCCCCCCCCCTCAACCACCTTGGTCACTTTGAAAGTATACAATTACACCAAGTATTCCCTCCTATCACGCGGGTGATCCACTGTTCTACATGATTTGAAAGGAATTTCCCCTTCAACACCAAGAATGTTGACCTAAAAATCTGTTTTGGGCTCAACATGGTGTTTCACACCTTCATTCCTCCACAAGCATCCCTTTGTGCTATGGTTCTAGATGGAGATAGTGGTGGGGGGTAATAGTTATTATGGCCTCTTCCCTTGAAAGAGTATCAGTTGGATACCTTCAGAGAGTTATGATCTAATCATGTAAACACTTATCAAACACTAGAGAGTATGAGGTATCAAGGTCAAGTCAGTTGCAAAGAGTCCATGTCAGTTCAGGGTTGTTGCATTTAGTTGGGTCAATGATTCCATGATCAATTGAGGATGGTAAGGTCAGATGGACACCAAAATCATGATTCTACCTACCCTACTATCACCTTATGGGTAGCAATATAACAACCATGTTCATCACAATTTCCATTAACATCTTAAAGGGTACCCTAATGGGCTCATCCCGACCTTGCTCAGTTTGTCATGGGATCATGTTATTTTCCCCCCAGCGGAGGCATTATCGGGGTAATTTTTGAGTTCTAAAACCCTCCCACATCGTAATTCCTTATGTGAAGACTGTTCATTTCATATTTGATGAGTTAAGAATGCAGCTTGCAAAAATGCTATCGTTGGCCCATTTCTCTTGTCACTAGGTGAGTCTCGTGGGGACATGGTCATTTTCCAAATAATAAAATGCAGTTTGGTCATATTTTGGGAAATAAAATTCTTCCATATTGTAGGGGTCAAGAAAATGTTTCCAACGAGATATCATGGGCCCGATTCCAAGTTCGTATTCCCCCCTACAGAGGATGCAAAGTTAGCGTCACCAGAATAGCCAAAACCAATAGTTGTGACTCTTTTTAGATGTTCATATTTTTATTTTAAAAGGAAAATAAAAACAAAAAATGGTGTAGGGAAGTGTGGGAACTTTCCAATGGTATATACCATGCTTGGTTTCGACCACTAGTTGGTAAGAGTGGGCATTCGCAAGTTCATGACCGATTTTAGACACCATATTGGTTGCAATGCTTAGGGGTTAAAACATTTTCGTTAAATAGTTTTAAAATAGAGATTAAAAAAAACCACACCGTAATGGACTTAGATACCTTTCCAACAGCTCCTCATTTTCCTTGTTTCGACCTTGGATGGATCGATTAGAGCTGTCAGAAGTTTGTCAATTATTTCGGGCAAAGGAGGGAAACCAACTCACGTAGTAGGGATTCATGAAAGATAAAATAACCATTAGTGGCCCCAACACACAAATATATGACCACCTTGTAGAAGTAATCATCGATACCTTTCTGACTATACTTCATTTTCCTCGATTAGATATCATATGGCGATATGGTGCCTTTCACAAGATTGGGTGTCATGTGGGCCCACCAACAAGTCAGGGGTTTTAAACGACAACTGTTCTGGGCCAAAATTGAGAGGTGAGGTGGATTTATTTCAGATTGGTGACCGCATATTCTCTAAGGTCTCGTCGATACCTTTCCAATGATGTGCTTTGCATCCAATTCTGACTCCGTCTCATCTGGAAACCTTTTTGGGGCTAAGTCAATAGAGGCATGGTCAAAGTCAAAGTCAAAGTCAAACTTTGACTTGGCACAATTTTTGAGGAATATTAAAAAGAGTGGGAAAATTACAAAAATCCATAACATTCAGAAAATCATGGGAAGGAACAACAACCTCCCTCATGAAATATTGGGGAAATTTGTTTTTTTTGAAAAATTAAATAATACAAAACCCTACCTCTCCCCTCTCTCAAGTCATTTTGGCATTTTTGGCAAGGGGAGAGGGAGCTCTACAATAGGTCCTCAATGGATGAGGATGGATTCCTAACATCAAGTGCAGTTCTTACTTGGGCAACCAGCCATAAAAATGCACCAACCTTCAGACACAGAGCTAGGTAACCCCCCATCAGTCCCAATTAAAAAGGAAAGAAAAATTTGCTGGTTATGGTGGATTTTTGTATGGAAAATTATTATTTCTGCCTTCAAAATGGTTGCTTTAGTGTTGGTTCAGATTTAGAATAGAGTGTCGGTTCATGTTCTATTCTTGATGTTCCATATTCATTTATTTTTATGTGCAAAATTTCAAAGGGGAGGGGATTCAAACCCCTCTTGGACACCAGGTCCAAGCCTCCAAGGCCCCTTTAGTGAATTAATTTTTTGAGTTTTGTTGAGTATGCAGGCATGTGCATGGCCATTTTCCATCTTGAGCTTTGAACCCCATCCCCCTCCCTTTTCCTCTACTAAAAAAAACCAAATAATTTTCCCAGAAATCAAATAGGAGGGGAGGGGGCTTGAACCTAAGACCTCTCGTCCCCTTTTTCTAAAGTTAAAAACCCAAAATTCAAAAAAAATCAAAATATCAAATTTGGGGGTGGTCGACCACCCATCCACCACTCGAGCACCACCACCACCTCCTCCTCCCCACACATTTTCAACTATGAGAAAAACCAGACCCCCTCTCCTCTCTCGTGCACTTCCTCCTCTCCTCCTCTTCCTACCAGCATGTGACCTCCCACCAGTTACCATTCCCCCAAACCCCTGCTTGCACATTCTTCCTATTCCTCCACCTTTGTGCCTAGGCCCCTCCTAAGCTCTCCCTTCTCTCCATTCCCCATATCCCTCCGCTCCACACCTTCTCTCTTCCCACACATAGTTTGTGATCCCTTCCACCTCATCCTCCATTCTCCCTCTTCCAGCTACTACACCCTCTGTCCTCCCTTGAGTGCACACCGAGCTCCCCTCTCCATACCCCACAAACCCCTCTTAGCCTATGCACAGACTCCTCTTCCTCCACCCCTGCACCTCCTTCCCCATGCGACCTCACTTCCACCGCTGCCTCTCCCTCCACTCCTCCAAACCACCAACCGAGAACTCAATTTTCTATTTGGGGTTTAAATTTAAATTTTAATGTTTAGTTTAATTTTTTAAGTTTTGAATTTAATTTTTATTTTTGTTTTAAATTTTGTGTTATATTAAATTTTAATTTTAATTTTTTTTTATATATATGTATTATATATATATATTTAAATTTTTTATTTTATTTTTATTTTTATGATATTTAATTAAGAATATAAATAAAATCTTAAATAAAAATTTTAAAATGGGTTTAAAAGTATATATTAAAAATCAAAATTCCCCTCCAGGGTCACTGGACCTTTTTAATTGCATAACTTCGCCATACGAAGGTGGATGTTCTCTTGTGAATAGTCAAAATGTCCAGGGCGAAGTAAAAAATGGATACATAGAATTATCCTCTACAAATTGAGCCCATAATTGCAGTGACATGTCCGAGAGAAACAAGGACTCATTATTGGCCCAAAATACATGCTCCGAAAGGAGGCCTAATAGAGTCTCTCAGAGGCCAAATTGGGTCGGATGAGGAAAACCCATCTGAGCTACAAGTATGTAGTAAGCCTATCAATTCTAGCGTCCAACCCATAATTTTACCTCAATTTCAAACTTTTTTCTGATCAGTCTCATGGCCAACTCCTTCCCACGTACCTTTCTGGGGCCATATATTACTCATCCAGAGTCAGATTTGTGCCAAACTAAAGGAAGAGGAAAGGTAGAGAACATAGATATAGCATGTGAACAATAATGTTTTTATTTTTTTTGGTACAAGGGAAAATCCTCTCAAGGTTCATGCCTAGGTGGTTCCTTCACTGAAAGATGCCCAAATCGAAGTCATTCTTCGTCCAACTCACAAGGAAATTTGTAGGCAAAAAAGGGGGGTATAATCAGGTCTGAAACGTTCCTGATAAATAGTCATTTCCTTACATACAATGACCAAATCCCAAAGGCCCCTTTCCCTCCTAAGAAAATCTGCGATTTCCCCACACCTTGGGGCTTCATCTCGATGAATTCAACATCCATGGATGGCTCGAAACTGTCCTAAATTACCTCATCTACAGTTGCAAAAAATTGAAACAATCAAAGAGTCTTTGGGATGGAACAAATCCTAAGGAAAATGATGATGTGGCATATTAATTTTGTCATTTTTATGAAAAATGAATTTTTGTAATAGTTTGGTCTCGCGTAATTTTCTTTTGGCATGTATACATTGTAATTGAGAGCTCAAATCAGATTTGATTTGATCCATTTTGGATAAGATTCCCTTTTTAGGATACGTTTACGTTTTGGTAAAAAGACAAAAACACTTTAGGGTTGGTCCACTTGTCTCTTTTCCAAAAGTGACAAGTGTCTCGTGACCTAACCATAAGCCTTCACCTCTCCTTTATAAATAAGAGGGTTGGCATTTTAAAGAGACGATGAATATAGTAACAAAGCTCTGCTCAAATTTTCCAAGACACTCTATGTGTGTGATACTTGTTAAATTTTAGTTGTTGGACATGTCACTTGTTGGTTAAGGGTTGAGGGGTAGAAGTAAATACTAGTTATGTTAGCTATCTCCAGGAGGGACTAGTTAGTTAGGTGTTTGTTTTTGTGTTAGGGTCCTAACCCACACATAGGTAGAAAAATATATTCGGATGTAATAAAGCTCAATATTAATAAGGCCTTTCAATAAAATAGAATAAGGTGGATGCAAGATGACCTAATAGAAGCTTCCACTTCTAGAAGGATATTCCTCTAGATGCTTCTTTTTAGTATAAATAGGAGTCGAGGGTGTTATCACTGAAATTTCATCCACAAATGGTTACAGGAATCCAACATCATCAAATAGTTATGAGGTCACCCATGGACCAAAATTACCACAAAAACATTTCCAAAAGGTCCAAAACTATACAACCAGTGATAAAATTAAGGTGTGCTATGACTACATAGGGTGCGCGCGCACATGCACGATCTACAAACACATGAAAATTGCACATGCGTACGATGTGCGATTATGGTCGCTAAAAGTTTCACACATCTAAGAATGACGCATTTATGAGATTGGTCGGCCTCCCAACCACTTCTGGTTCAGCTTCCAAGTTGATTTAACACCCAAATCTCAGCTGAATCTGACTGGGTGGCTGGTCAAAGACCTAAAAATGCCCTAAATAGCTTCTTTTCACACTATAATCTGGTTGCACAATACTTCAAAGTGGTGCTATAAAACAAAGCCATGGGTGCACTTCATTTTCAAGGAATTCATTTGCAAGGTTATGCTGTTGCTATTCTCTTGGAGAATTCTTTATTCTCATCAAGAGTATACTAGCATCAATACATTGGGAAATCCATCTCACCTCTTGAGTGGATTAACTTGGGATTCTTTCACCATTTCATTCAAAGTTGTAAGAAGAGCTTAGTTGTGGGGGTCCAGGAGCCCTCCCTTGGAGGAGGAAGGGACCCAAAGTCCTCTTTCTTCTTGGTGTTTTCTTTCACTAATATACTCCTTGCCATTGGTGACATGAGTCTTATTGGTTTTTTGTTCTTATGTCTTTATGCTCAATAGTTTAGTTGTTCCTTTATTTCTTAGTTTAATTCTTAGTTTTTTGTTTTATGTTTCTTTCTCTAACCCTTTCCTTTACTGTTGTCTTGCTTAGCTAACCCAACTAAGCTTGTAAGCACCTCTGTTTTGCTCATTTAGGTGAAAAAAGAGGCGCAACAGATTGACGAATCCACTAGGGAAAGGTATCAATTTCCTACCCCATTTGGGTTTTTCTAGCTCTTATTTTGGTTTATTTAACCTGCAGGTACCTTAACTGGCCCAAAACGACCTGCAAAACATCCAATTCAAAGTTGAATTGAGAAAATTCCATCCGTAATTTTCTTCACGACCGTGTGTCAGTTGTGCGCGGGTTTATTGGCCCACAGTCGCGCATCATGCACACGTGCGCCAAAATTTTTGTGTTGTTCTGCTCACCTGTGCCCAAAAGACTATTTCGGTTTGTGCATAGGTGCTCATTGCACCTCTGTCTACTCTGAGACCTACGCACCTGTGCAAAAAAATACACATTGTAAGCTTGTTTGTGATTTGGGGAAGGCCCCTAACCTTCTTAAAAGTGATTTCATGCATATTGTAATCTGCACCACACTTAGTTCCCTCTCCATATAAAGGGATTAGTCAAAACACATAGGCACTTAGGGGGTTTAAAATCATTATTTCCTCTTTTGCTTTCATTTTTCCACATGGATTGCTTGCTTTGACTAAAAGTATAAGTTGGAATCATTTGTAATCACATAAAACTTGCATTRGGACCAGAAGTTGGATAACAATCATTTAGTATKCTCTTCTCTCGCACTTCAAAGAGACCTTGAGAATCARAAAAAGGTTGTAGGACAATTTCATCTCCCTTAAAAAGATTAAAACCTTTAGGAGAGGACAACAKCCCCCTCAGGACTCCTCTTAGTTTATTTTTCAAACACATCTCAAGATTGTAATGGGCCCATACATGCCCACATGCTACAAAGATAGGGTAGTGTTGAAATTTACTTTCTTAGATTAAATCACTAGGGAAGTTTAAAGGTTTTGTAATGGGCCCATACATGCCCACATGATCACAATCTAGGATAGTTTCAAGGCTTTCTTAGATTAAATCACAATAGGGAGTTAAAGGAATAGTAAAGGACCCACATGTCCACATGCTAACTTCCTAGGGACTTTTAAATTACGCAAGGTTGTACCAAAGACATTTAGTTAATTAGGTAATCAACACTTGTAAGGACCAAGCGAAGTCCACATGCAAGAAGGTGACACCTAATTCATTAAAACATTGGCACACTTTTACTCATTCACACACAAAATTCACTTATCACTCACACATTCTTCATCTCGAAATGTGGAGGTCAAAGTACGTTTCCTCCAAAGGGATTCCAAAACGCCCACCATTTTCTTGATGAAACTATCCACTCCCATTTAATTTCAACGAGGTTGGATCACACCCCCAATCTCTTAAACAACCATATCTAATTTTTTTTTAAAAACTCACTAAGTTTTCCTCCACAGGAGGTACCAAAAGAAATTTTTTAGTCTAGGTAGGATTTCGAGGATAGGCATCTAAATAACTCCTCGTTATTTGGTTCTTACATTATAAAAACAATAGAAGTTGTCAAATAGGGAACTATAAATCCTCCAAGTCAAGTGTTCCTAACACCATAAGGAAGGGAGATACCCATGAAGGGTTGAAAGTTGAGGTCTGGTTGTTCTGTGCATCCCCCCTTGAGGCACCCACCTCTTGGACGAGATCTAGCCCATGAACCATTTCTTAGCCTGAAAATCTAAATGCCGCACTTTGACCGAGGTACCTAGTGACCAAATTTTAGGACATCTACCCAGGTGGAAATTGTGGGCTGCAATTGCATCTTGATCAGATTTTGTGTGGTTATTGAGAAATATCACCATCTCTTTCAGGATATGCCCCCTTTACCCCTCATTATAACTGATTACTTCATCCTTCACTAGTTTCTCTTCTGGTGACTTCAGACCCCACTGTTGAGTACTATTGGAAGGTCCATTGCTATTTGAGAGGAAGGACGTTACATATTTTAGGACACGATCATTTTTTTTCTTTGATTCCCCACGTGGACAAAACCCACTTATCCACATATATGCTTATTTTTCAAAACACTTTATGTATGATGCACTTCTGATTACATTTTGATTTAGATATATATCGTGTAAAGTCCAAAAAAATGAAACAAAGGCTTTTGTTTATTTATTTACTCTCACCACAATTTGCACACATCCACTCAGCTATTCGGACATCATAGGGGACCCACAGAACCCCCGTCGTTCCAAATGCTTGCTAAACCTCCCTCCTATTCTAGGGGGAGTTACTAGTCTTGCTAACTCATCGAAACCACCTTCACACACTCCAGTAAGTGCCACTATCTTAGGATCATCTTTGCTTGGTTCCACCTTACTTGGGTCTAATTCCCAAGGTCCATAGTCCACTTGCTCTCCTTTACATGGAAGCGGGGGGCCAACTTCCTCGCAAGGGGGAAGTACCAACCCACCTAGTCCCCCTCAAGGGTCAGGTTCACAGAACACTCATACCATGGCTAGAACTAATCCTCCATCACCACTCTAGATGCCATATTTGGCCTCTCTTAACATACCAGATCTAAGAAAACTCACAAATGAGCCTATATTACATGATCCCACATGGCTTGCAATGCCTACCAAACTACCTTTAGACATCCCCAAGTTTGAAGGAAAGGCAGGGGATAACCCTACCAACCATGTCATGACTTTCCACTTATGGTGCTCTTCCAACAACATTATTGATGATTCCATCCGACTACGATTATTTCAATGCACACTCAGTGGCCCATCAGCCAAATGGTATGTAGACGAAAAATCAGGGTCCCATGCAACTTTTGAGTCCTTGACCAAAGCATTTTTGACCTTCTTCCAATTACCAATCCTCCATGACAATGGTCTTGAAATACTTTCTAATTTCAAACAAACCTTAGCCACCCATATCATTGATCACATTCATGAATGGCATCGACGACATAGTTTGTGCAAAGCTGAAACCACCAAACAACATTGCCTTGACTGGTTTCTCAGATCACTTGTCTGTCTCCTCGGTAAACATGTAGATTCCACCTTCCCTCAATCGAAAGAAGAAGCCATCAGTAAGGCTCAACAATACAACCTCCTCTATTCACAATGAGGGTACTTGTACACAGTACTTCCTGACCTCCCAAAACCTGTGCCATTCGGCCAAGACAAATCTGTGATGTCTCACTTAGCAGACAGATTGATTGGTAATACCACGCAGAACAGTCCACAAACCCAACAACCATCGATGTATGTCACACCTCAATACCCACCGACATATGGGGGAACCTCTTATTACCCTCCCCCCCTTATAAACAACCATACCCTGTTTCTCTTCCTCCACCCATCAGTGGGCCACCGTCGGCACCCACAATACACCCACCTATCCAAACAATTTATGGTACTCCCTCTACCTTATCTTATACTCTAAGTACTAGCGAAAGAAGCATGTCTTCCTATGTACCTTATGGATCACAACTCCCACAGAATTTGTACTTTCCATTCCCTGGTCCTCCACCACCCATGGCCCCACCACAAGGACACCCTCACGCTGGGGTGAATTTTGTTCAACCCTCTCCCATTCAGCAATATCCAAATTTTGAACAGTTGAATACGGAAAATCTTACCCATCCGTCGAATAATGCCAAAAAGAAAGGAAGAAACAGGAACAATAACAACCCAAGTCAAGGTGAGAATCATCCACAATAGAACCAACCTACTGGGGGCAACCAGAATCAAGGAAATTAGAACCCCCAGGGGGGAAATAATAACAGGCGTCAAGGGAGAAATAACAATAATATTAGAGCCACCTTCCCTTATTCCCTTTGCGGTGAGTTTGGTCATATACTCATCATTTCCCCCAAATCGCTGATTTTAAATGGATGAAAGACTCAGGAAGTGTACCACATCTTCCAACACCACCTGCCCCTCAGCAGGCCCCACAACAATACGTGCAACAAACACCCCCATCCATGCTACAAAACCCCATTCCACACCAGGGTGTGATGAACACCCAATAGGATATGCAACCTACCCAACCACAGTTGGGACAATATATCAATCCAAACAATCCCACAGTTCGTACTATCCTCCTCACTAGTGAGGAAGAAATCCTTCTGCAAACACATAGTCGTTAATACCGTGCACCCGTTGAGTCTCCTCCCATTCCCCCAGAAACAATCCCAGTACTAAAAGGACCCCCGTTGGTGATTCCTCTCCCTAAGACAGAAACACCTCTTCGCATCCCTCGCATCCCATTGTAAAGGAATGTCCACAACCCACAGGCTAGGGAGACTCATAATTATAGTTTGGTCGATGACTTAGCACAATCCCTGGTTGTCATGTCAGTCTTAGAAGTCCTTCAAACTTGTCCCACTCAGAGAAAATCATTACTTTCCAACTTGGGGGAATTTGACTGCGCAGATACTCAACTCGTCACATTTGATATCGACAATGAAGAACCTTGCTTTCCCGCTCTCATCGCTTTTCAAATCCCAGTGAAAATTTGGAACATTACAGTTCATCGGTGCATCATCGATGAAGGTGAATCCACATGAATTATTTCCAAGTCTGTATGGCAGAAACTTGGTTCCCCCAAACTCATACCATCTGCCATTACCTTACGAGCTTATGACAGATGACCATCTTCTCCTGAAGGGCTCTTCCAAAATGTCCTTGTAGAACTCGGGGGAAAGACCATTCTCATCGACATTGAAGTTATTGATGCCCCACTCGATTATAATATCTTGTTCGGTCGTAGCTACATGTACACTATGAACGCAGTTGCCTCTTCTGTCTTTCTAACCATGATGTTCCCCCATAACGAGAAGATCATTACCATTGACCAATTTTCATATTATGAGCCCAACCCTTCTGACAACATAGATAACATTCTCCCTCTCATCCACACTAGTCATGAAGCATACCCACTATCGAAACGGGTCCCAGGATTTTCAAAGACCCATCATTGTTAGGAACTTACCATGGTGCACCACTGCTCCTTCATCCTTCCAATTAGGTATGCATTGTATCATCCAAAGGAGCTGACATAGAGGATACCCTTTCTCCCATGGAGGCTTCTATCATATCTGATGTCCCACTAGTCACAGAGCTCCTCCCTCACAAGCCGCTTGCGAACTCGTCGACTCCACTAGTTCACAATTTCACCTCTCCCCAAGGCCATATCCCAGTTTGGGAGACAGTTCCCCAAGCCATTACTCAAATCCCCTTCTTTTACCCTCCACTAGGCGTACAGGCTTTCCAAGTAGCCGCAACGCTTACTCTCCCTAATATTGTGTTGGCAATTCCAGTTTGGTATTTACATCCACCAGAAATGCTTCGTCAACCATCCCTTTCCCCCCAAACGAAAGGAATCCCAATGACGATTCCCATACTCACTCCCACCATACCCTCTACACCCCCATTCACTAACCTCCCTACCATAGCTGGGGGCAGGCGAAAGAAGAAGGAGCCCACTTCTCCACTAACCCCACACGTCCAATCTCCTTGCGCGCTATGTGAGAAAGATGGACACCCAACCAACAAATTCCCATCTCTACCCAAGTTACATAACCTAATTCCACTCATTCAAGCACCATCACTGCTCGCCACTATAGCAAGTACTTTCGCTACCTCCCCTAACTCAAGTAGAAAAGGGATGCGAACCAAATTCATGTGCGCTATATGTGCATAATATGGCCATTATACACACCATTGCCCAGCACTACCTCACTTCAAGCAGACATTAGTTGCAATACGCCAAAGCTTCTAGAACAAACCTAATCCAGTCACATCATCCCTACCAAACATCACTGATTTCCATTATGTCACGACTTCAGTCAATGAACGTATAAGATGCCCCTGCTCTCTATGTGAATCCTTAGATCATTTTACATTCCAATGTCCTATGATCATTGAATACAAGCAATGCCAATCGACCCTGATTCAAACCCCTGTGCCCCCTACAGAATCGATGATTAACCTTACCTCATCACTAGAGGTTCTTCATATCATTTCTCCTAAACCAGAGGCACTCCCTATTCCTCCATGGTTCTTGGATGAATTATCCGAGGATTTACCTCCAAATCCCCCCAATTCTCCTGTTCATTTCCCTGTAGAGATTTTACATCCAACTACCACTGGTACTTCTCAGTACCTTGATATTTGGTTTATGTCGAGAGAACCATCACACTCTCATTGCATCATTCCCCCTGCTTCATCATCCCCAAAAGACAACCACATGGTGACAGCCACCGATATCACTCTTTTAGATCCCTTGTATTCCCGCCAATTCCACTGTGAAGAGGACATACTCGAAGAATTAAACACCCCCGACTACCCATGGCATGCGCTACACCACAGAGCACTCTTCTTTCCATAGGAAACTTTCATGCTTCCTAACCCACACCCCATACATGCAGTCGAAACCAAGGATTTTACCCCATCAGGGCATATCGACTGGTTCAACAACCCCATTCCTGCCCCTTATGCTTTTGAAGAAGGCAACATGGCCAACATTTCCCCGTCCATCAAAATCGATATTTCCATAAAAAATGGAGTCATCGAGGAGATCACCATTGGCGCCGCATGCACTCTTGAAGAAATCACCGCCTATAAATCCCTCTTCCAAGAATATCGAGATATTTTCACTTGGTCATACAAAGAAATGCCTGGCCTTGATCCCTCTATTGTCGAACATCGCATCGACACTTGGCCTGATATTACACTGGTTTGTCAAAAACAATGACCGCTACACCCATCCAAAGCAGCGGCCATTAAATCCAAGATTGACAAATTACGCGCGGTTGAGTTGATCTACCTCATCGCCTATACCTCATAGGTTTCCAACCCTGTACCCGTTAACAAAAAATAGGGCACTATCCGTGTTTGCATGGACTTTTGCGATCTCAATCATGCCTTTCCTAAAGACAACTTTCCAATGCCTTTCATCGATCAAATTATCGACAACTGCACTGGCCACGAGTCTTTGTCCTTCATGGATGGTTTCTCAGGTTATAATCAAATCCAAATCCATCCAGCCAATCAATACAAAACCACATTCACCACCCCTTGGGGTACTTTTGCATATCGGGTCATGCCTTTTGGCCTAAAGAATGTTGGTGCAACTTTCCAACGGGATATGACATACATTTTTCACGATCTAGCTCAAATCATTCTCGCATACCTGGATGACCTCACAACTCGATCCAAAAAATGCACCCAACATCTAGATGATTTACGGATCATCTTCCAACGATATCATCAGTACAACATCCGCATGAACCCCCTCAAGTGCGTGTCCTGCGTCACTCTCGGGAACCTCCTTGGATTCATCGTTTCCCAAAGTGGTATTACCGTGGATCTCCTCAATGTCTAGTCCATCACAGAAATTCCACCCCCCCAAACTTTACACCAACTCCAGAGACTACAAGGAAAAGCTAACTTTCTATGACGATTTGTCCCAGACTATGCCACTCGAGCACATGGTTTCCTTCGCTTACTACGCCATGACAACCCATTTCACTGGGATGAACATGCCCAAAAAGCGTTTCACGATCTTAAAATGGAACTCTCCAATGCCCCTTTAATTAGTTCACCTGACTATAATCATCACTATATCCTCTACATCTCAGCATCCTCTGTCTTAGTAGCAGGAGTTCTCATTCAAATCAGCGATGAAAATCGTGAGCATGTCATTTACTACATTAGTAAAAACCTCTCAGGGCCACCCTTGAAGTATAATCACAAAGAGAAACTAGCCCTTGCATTCATCCTGGTAGTCCAGAAGCTGTGCCATTACATTCTGCTTCGCACGACTAAATTCATAGCAGATTCCAACCCTATGCAATACTTGCTCAGTCGTCGGCAAATGAATGGCAAATTTGACCGGTGGATCATTATCCTCTAGGAGTACGATCTTGAATTTTCAACACCTAAGAGAAAGAAATCTCTCATCCTCACCGAACTTGTCATGGCCTTCCCCTCTGATACTACCAGTGCCCCCTTCAATACCAACTTCCCCGATGGACATCTCTTTTATATCACTTCAGATGATCCATGGTACGACGACCTCCTCGTCTACCTTCGGACCCAAAAGTTTGGTAACCACCTCTCATGACATGATCGCCATCGTATTCGCCACCAGGCCCCCCACTATCTCCTCATTGGAGATATCTTATGTCGGCGAGGGGTCGACACCATACTTTGTCGATGCTTGACTATTGACGAGGTCGATAGAGTCTTGAACAAATTCCATAGCGGTGCGTGTGGAGGCCATCTTTCGGGGATGTCCACTGCTCAAAAAATCATCTAAGAAGGTTACTTTTGGCGTACATTGTTTCATGATTGCATTCACGCCATGAAGCGATGCAATAAATGTCAGCTTTACGCCAACAAAGCACAAGCACCACCTACGCTTCTCCACCCAGTCATTACTGCAAGCCCCTTTTGTAAATGGGGCATTGACTGCATGACTTGTAACCCCCCATCCAACAATGTACAAAAATACATTGTTGTCACAGTCGATTACTTCACAAAATGGGATGAAGCCATGCCCACCTTCAACAACACCGCTGACACTACAACGCGTTTTTTCTTTAATCATGTCATATCCCGCTTTGGAGTACCACTCCAACTAGTTTCCGATCATGGGAAACATTTAGAGAATGAGATTTTTGTCGAACTCTCATCATGGTTGGGATTCTCCCATGAATTTGCCTCACCATATTACCCTCAGTCTAACAGACAGGTCGAAGTAGTTAACAAGGTCCTCAAGACCATGTTGTAGTGCACGGTTAATAAACATAAGACCAATTGGCATCATATGTTATTTTCCGCACTATGGGATTACCGTACGGCCGTGAAAACGACCACTGGTTTCACACCATTTCATCTAGTCCATGGGGTCGAGGCCACTCTTCCTATTAAGTGCAAAATTTCCACCTTACGCACCGCAAATTGAGCTATTACTCGACATTGCTCTAACAGAGCAGTGTTTGTTGAACTTAGAGTCCCTGGATGAAGATCATCGATCTTCATTACAGAACAATGAGGCAGCCAAAAAATGGTCAAAGGCCACCTTTGATTACCATGTCAACCTTCGCTCAGTTCACGAAGGCGACCTTGTCTTTGCTTATGATATCGCTCACGATACCCTCGATCATGGAAAATTCGAGTCACTATGGCATGGCCCCTGCATTATCCAACATTGCTTCACCAAAGGCGCATACATCCTGGCTTCTCCCAAAGGCCTCTCTCTCAAAGAACCCGTCAACGAGTTATACTTATGGATGATTTTAGGGGCTAAATTTCGCTCATGGGCTAATTTTCCATGGTTTTTCCAAAAATGAGATTCGCTATTTTAAAAATGATTTGCCCAAATTCTATAGGATAAAATTATTTTACCTTAAAAATCGTCAAAATTTTAGAAAAACTATATAAAATCCTTAGAAATTTGAATATTTTTACAAAAATATCGCCAAATATTTATAGTTGGAATATGAAGGATTAGTTAGATTCGCCAAGGTTTCTACATTTTAAAATAAATTTCCATCCTTAAAATCATCCCTGGTTATACTTAAAGAAATTTTATGCCTAAGCGTAGCCATTCTACATTAGGTTATTTCTTTTATAGTGTTTTTAATCTTTTTTCCATCCCTCACATCTAAACTATCATTTGTGTTATTGATAGATGCTTTCTCCACCGACCTACCACATTGGTTACGGCAATGATGCCAGCCATTGGACACAAAATCTCGCTTCGACAGCTTGGGTTCTCTATTCCCCCTCACATGAACTGCTTCACTCTAGTGGCATATGTTTGGGTTCAACAACCAACAACCAAGCCGAGTACATTGCCATCATTGGCCTCCTCGCCAATGCCCATCATCATCATATTCATAACCTTAGCGTCTTTCTTGAATCCCAACTAGTCATCCTCCAGCTCAACAATGTGTACCATGTCCGCGATCCTTGCCTCTTTCGCAAATACCTACAAGTTAGACTTTTATCTCGACATTTTGATTCCATTACATTTACACACATTCCAATACAAATGAATCAAATTACAGATAAATTAGCTAACATTATACTCGATTGGCATATATCACATCAAGATATCTCTACACACACATAAACCATCAAGATCCTGTCACAGTATATATAGATTAGACATCATCAACACATTAAAAAACACATGTAAACATCACAAAAACCCCAAAATGTATACTCATATATATATATATATATAAATCAGTCAACAGTGCCATCAAAATGTTTACATACACATAAAATACATCGTATACAAAATCCGCAGGCCAATGAAGCACCTCGGTACAAAACTGGTGTCAATACACCAAAATTGGCTCACCAACCTATATACAAAATACAAAAATACATAGAGCAACACTCAAGGTGCCTCTAGAGCACCACCTCCTACCCCTCCCGCAGGCAGTGGTGCCCCACCCACTATCGGTCCCTTCGAACCTGGAGGTAACTACCAGGTCATCGCAACACCTGCTACTGTTGCTCGTCACACCACGGTTCACCACGTTAGTGGTACTCCCACACATTGCTCTAGGATTCCCTCATCCTGGATGCATGACCACATGCCCTTAGGCACTCTCTGTAGCACCGCCTCCAAGCGGCGGTGAATATCCTCAAAATATCCCTCGGCCTTTGCCGGAGGAGCATGCGATGGCCTGGCACCAGGGTCATCAAAACGACATCTCCTAGCTGCTCTCTCATCACCGACTGGTCTCGCCTCAACGTCCTCGCGCTGACGTCTCTCTCCTGCCTATGACCCTCCCTGCGGAAGTCTCCCCTGCTCCTGACGAGCCGACGCTCTCATCAGCTCAACCTCACACCCGCGAGGTCCCACATCTACACATACAAACAACCAAACGATAGTATCAACATCTATACAAAATACACATGTCGTGCTATCTAAACAATCAACATATCAAAATCACAAACATACCTCGGTGGTCAAACACCTCCCCTGGAGGTAACACCATATCCAGATCACCCCGGAAGTCAACACCACAGTATGGATACTGTAGTATGATCTGTGGCATCTACCACCACACCTGTGCATCCTCGGCCGTGAAAAAATGGCTACCCTCACCACCACCACCACCGTGGCAAATCAAAATCGTCGACCACCACCTCAGTTGTGGCTCTTGCGCACCAGGTGCGCCCAATAAAACTCTAGGGCGCAACATCAATGCCCTCTCCAAAAACCAAGCCACCAAGATGGACCCAAAGGAAAAGTCCCCTGAGTCCATAGTCCGACACCTGTCAAGCTA
This sequence comes from Picea sitchensis, assembly GCA_010110895.2. Classification (NCBI taxonomy): domain Eukaryota; kingdom Viridiplantae; phylum Streptophyta; class Pinopsida; order Pinales; family Pinaceae; genus Picea; species Picea sitchensis. Next base: position 149,565 of record SNQJ01S0000710.1, read on the forward strand.
CCCTACCATCTTGGCATGCAACATCAAGCCCCAGGAAAAATTCTCTCATGCCAGTGCCCTCCCCATAATCCTCAGCTAACCACCACTGATCCGCTGAGTCGCGAGAGACCCATATACCCTCACGATCATCGCTGCTACACAGCGATGAACTAAAGCATCCATCGCCCCGATACTCACTATGGAGCCTTACATGAATTTCTCCCTTGAAAAATACCTTCGGCCCAATCTAGCTAATTACACGTCCCCAAGTAACACAGGCTCCGCTGGTAGAGGCATTCCCCGAAAAGGGAGGCCAGTCAGAAAGTACACATCCTCCACCGCAGTGAAGGCGAGCTGCTCTCCCCACACCATAAAGCAATGCATATCCGAACTCCACATCCGGATCAAAAAATGCAAAAGATACTCTTGAGCCCATATCAACAGACACTCAAAGAACTTCAGCAGACCATAGGCTGCCAAAGTGGCACTAACACCCAACTCCTTAATAGCCATGGCATCCCTCAGCTGTGACCAGTCCTGCTCTCGCCAGTGGATCGAAATTGTACAAATGATCACCTGCAACCACATAATGCAGTCCTAGATCATCTATCTTGACCATAAAACACATTAAAATATCCAAAAAAGATAAGTTTTGCACCCATTAGCCTTTCCCCCAAGGCGGGGTTGTTTAACCCACAAGCACGCACATATGCACGCCTGTTAACCCCATAGGCATGCACACATGTGTGCCTATTCATCCCATAGGAATGTATGCGTGCACGTCTATCCGCCATATAGGGGTGCCTCCATGCGCCCCTGTCACGAACACAGGCGCGCATCACAGCGCGCCTGTCCACTACACAGTCGCACACCCATGCGCAGTTGTGTAGCCAACAGGCATACATACCATACACGCCCTTTTCCCCCCAATGGGCTCACTAATGCGTGGATATCCAGATAATAGGCGTGCACCCATGTACACATATTTCCGTATCGCCCGTGCACTGGGGGCCCACACCCATAAAAACCTCAGTACGGCCCTCCATACAGGCCCTGCCCACAAATTGAAAACCTACTTCTATGCAGGATGATAAGACTACTAACCTGAAACTCATTGGTCCTGAATCGGCTGCCTCGTTCTCCTGGAATCTCCAAATATCCTCTAAATACCTCTCTTCCAGTCACTCTGACAACAAGTACAAATGAGGTGGCAATGTGGGCCTTACAACTATATATAGTCCTTTTCGCCAAACTTCCAAACCCTATTCTGGGAGCTTCGAGTGTCCGTTTTTCGATCCGTCTTTAGCTACGGGATCATCATCCCGTCATGTACATCAAGACAGTCCATGGGCCATTTTTTATCCCTACCCCCCGGGGCGCCATTTTTTTGTACCCATCTAGGTACGCATGCTCATGTTCAAAATTATCGAATAAATGCTTGTATGCTCGATTCTCTTGAGATATTGTTCACGTCAGGTATTTTTTTTTTATATGTGCAGGTACTTTTTCATCATACATCAACGCCACCCCTTCAGGTATATAAACAACACTGACATGTAATCATTCCCTCTGAATCTTAATTGCATCTCCAGTCACACCCTTTGAAATTTGCCTTTAGGATTCCCATCTCCGGCTTTGTAGTACCGACACCTCCATTACATTTTGGGTATTGTTACCCAGTAGCAATCTCCCCCACATGATTTGTCCCATTCATAGCACCCTTTGGCACTTTGACACTCATGTTGTTTTTCAACCCTTTAGGGATGGGAGTCCCGATAGTCTTACATCATGTCGTGAATCAGCCACATACTCCTTCTCCTCATTTTTCTAGCTTTCCCAATGGACTCCCATATTATCTCTTCAAGGTTCTATTTTGACTGCACCTCCACAGTATCATTAAACCTCCATTTCATCCACAATCAGTTTGCCCATCCGCAAATTTCCCTCCATTTTCATCTACCTCATACAGAAACCCACCCATGGGGCCCCCAACCTCCACCAGTTCTCCAAGCAAATTGCACCCTAACCGGCCCAACCATATTGCATTGGGGCACCCGTTTCTGTATTTGTACACTCATCCCAAATTATTCTTTATTCATTTGGTACATTGTAAAAAGCCTTTGTTTCCAACATTTACATATCTTTTTGTTTT
>SNQJ01S0000710.1:168972-186437 GCA_010110895.2 Picea sitchensis
CCTGTATAAAACGTATTTGACATTTACGATTGAAATTATTGTAACAATATCTCATGATGACTATATTTTTATAATATAGATGAGATGTTGGATATTGAAGTTGGAAGCTCGTGAAAAAGAACACCAGAAGGAAATTGGGCTCAATGATCAAGGCATGGAATGAAGAAAGTTCAGTGGACTTGTTGCAACAAGATTTCTCAAAGCCGCAACTCTAAAACTTCCTGTCCGAGTGAAATGGAGCCCTGAAGAGAAGTGGAGAAACTTGAGGGACATCATGGCAAAGAAATGGGTTCCTTTATTTGGGTTGTGCAGGGATGAGAGGGAAGGAGAGCTTGTTTGTTGGAACTGCTTCCAGAATTATAAATTATGAATATCATTATACATGTTTGGGTTGGAATGCCCATGGATACATGTTTAATTTTAGGCCATAGTGCCTATTTATATAAGGGTTGTGATGGATTTCCTGTGTAGATTACGACCAAAGGGCCTGGACTTGTAATGTTAGTAACATTGGAATGTTCTTGTGCACTGAGGAAAATGCCAAAATAAGGGGAGGGGGATGTAACATACCATTTTTAACCCTTATGAACTATAATGTAATACCAAAGAGCCTAGGAAATGTAATACTTCATATACATTAATAAAATACACTGCTGGCTGCATGACGAAAGAGGAAAAAAGAGATAGGGGGATATGATTCCATGAGAGAGGGGGCTTGATGGGCTAAGTCTTATTTTTATTATTATTTTATTTACCCATAATTGATTTTATGGAGAAACATGGTTACATGGGCTTATTGAGGGAGGATGTGTGGTTCTTGGTTCTTGTGATTAAATAAAAATTCCTTGGGGGATTCTTTGGTTCAACTTCTTTCCCTGGTGTGCTTCTTCTCCCTAGTTCGTCTTCCTCTTCCTTCACTCGGGATGAATTCATGTGCTCTTAGTATGAGCATGGATACAAATGGTTGCATGAGGATGGATCTGGGTGAATTTTGGGGGTTGTCCTTCCCTTATGTTCATCTTCTTCCCCTGGTTCATTTTGTTCCCTTGTTCCCTTGTTCTTCTTTCCTCTTCACTCACTATTTCTATTTCGTATGCTCTTGGGAGAAACATGGAAATAATGGCAAGAAGAGGAGAGCCATTGATGAATGGTTGTAATAATTGTTGATCATTACACAAGGGAATGGATGCTTGTGTTCATGAGCTTGATGGAATTTCAGATAGAACTGTTCGCAACTGTGAATCCTGAGAGTCCTAACATGGAAATTCTGGACCAGAAGCACTAGAGCCCTGGAAGGAGATGGAAAAGCTTGAGGGACTATGTGGAAGAGAAGGGGGTCCATTCTTTGGGTTGTGCAAGATAAGTAGAAGAGAAATGGTGTACTTTGGTTGTTGTGAGTGTTGAAAGGCATGTGATAGCTTGAGTTCTGAGAGGCCTATGATAAATTGAGTGTCGAGAGGCCTGTTGGTTATGAGAATGATGGAAACTCGGATAGAACTGTCCAAAATTAAGAATCCTTGGAGTTTCCAGTATGGATATTTCTCGACTAGTAGCACTGGAGTCCGAGAGAGAAATGGAACAACTTCTGGGATTGCATAGAAAGGTGTTCATTTATTTGGGTTGTGCAAGCTAAGGGGGAAATAGAGTTAGAAATTAGGATTTGTTGTGAGGTTGGGAAACCTAAGAGCTAGTTAGCCAACTTTTGTGTGTTTAGACATGGCCTAGGACCCTTCCTTGTGGATTCATAGCCTTGGCTCAAGGGTGACCTATTGATGAGAGTAAAATAACAACAATGTATATAGTTGGGAGGAACGTCCTTTGTCTACAGCCAGTTGGTGAATATTTACTTGAAAAGATAAGTGCTCTTTTTCGTGTTTTTTATGTATAATGTATATTCCATTGTGTATTTTAATTATCTCTGAGATATGTATTTGAATGTGTGTGTCTGTTGGTTATTTGTTGTGCTTGCCACATTGTTTACTTCTTTATGTTGTAGCATGGATCTCAATTTATGCATGTGATTTTTCATGCCTCTTTTATTAAGGATAAGTCTTTTGAATTCAGTATAAATTCAAAGAACTAAGTCCTGGGACTACAATGTTCCTGGCCTACGGTTGGCCGAGTGTGTTGCAACCTGTCTAAGTGAGTTAAGTGGCATAGCCCAGGCCTGGGGATGGATGGGTACGTTACACCCCACCTGCCTAGCTATCACACATATGACCCCGGATGGGGAAACTGTCCCACCATGAATTTCAAATTCTACATGGCACACCTTCATTGGCCTCGGGGATGGGCAAGTCCCATCCCATGCCTTTACCTTGGTGTACACAAACTTGCACGTCTCTTAGATCTGATGGTGGAGATTGTGCAAGATCAATGATTGAAAGGTCATGTCGCATCCCAAAAGCGATTGAAGTTTAGAAAAACTTTGGGTCATGATATTCCAAATTTCATTCCACATGGAATTATATCTATGGTGTCACATGGCACAATCCCTCATACCAAAACTGCCTCACTACCCATGCGACAATGGTTTATGGTATTTCTATACCACCCTATGAATGTGACTCCCATGTCACTTTCCACCATGCTACCAACTATCACCGTGGAAATACAAATAAACTTTTCCACATCACTACCACATCATGATGACGTCATGTACAATAAAATACCCAAAATTTCCCAAATTTCAATTTTTTCCAATTTTCCAAATATGCATAATTCTGAAATTTTTCCATGGCCACCATGAGACCCTAAATTAAGCTTGAAAATGGTTGATTTAGGCTTGAGGCAAATTGAATCAACCTATACACCCAAAGTTTGACACTCTTATGTCAAATTCTCAACAAATTTCACTGCAAAAATTGGGGCTTTTCCCAATTTCATCCAATTCTTCATGGTTACACTATAATTTCCGTAATTTGACCAATTGCAGGCCCACCACATGCATATTTAGAGGTTAAAATTGGGGATTTTAACCTCTATGCTTGAATTCACCGAAATTACAGGAAATATGCTCACACTTTTTCCTCGAAAAATCCAACAAGCACATTGTAAACATTCTTTGAGATTTAACTCTGATATTTAGCTTTTGCATGCTGAGTCTAGCCCATACATGCTCAATGTTTGAACCCGTGGCTCTGATACCATCATGTAATTTCCCCCAAATTAACCAAGGAACATTATGTTTGAAAAAACACATAAATTCATTGATTATTGTAGAATTTATTGTAGCTTATGCTAATTGATTATTTTAACTTACCAACTACGAATTTAACACATATACAACTAGATTTTGATACCCATAATTAAAATGCATCTACAACATTCCAAAAGAACATAATTGCAGCTAATAAATTTATTCACAACAACAATTTAATCATTGACAATATGCATATTACATTGCTTGGCCATAGCCATATTCATATCTACATTATTAATAAATTAAACTTGGGATTATAGTGGGGATGTTACAAAGGAAATAGATGGAATTAAATGCATTAATTGAAGGAGAGTGTCAAATTTCAAATCCCTTGGGGGTTGAGGACTAAATATTATCTAGACCTTTGGTATTTCTTTAGCCATGAATAGTTTATGGATGTTGTTAAAGTGTGACATACCATCATGAAACAAAAATACATATATCCCTTGTCCATGGAAGAAACGACCCGAATAGATCCTAAGACTTACTAAAAGTGTTCAATCTTCTAGAAAGAATTAGTGGAGGATTTCCATTTAATTGGTTCGTCTCTATAGTGGAAAATAATGGTTGAAAGGAATAATATAATTGGGTAGACCCCTTGATAGGGGTTAAGGGAAACTATAAATTATCTATTTTTTTGTTGCCTGAATTGAATGATCAATCCATAAATTATTTAAGTGACGCTTTAACCTAGCTTCACCCATTCAATGGAGATAGTCCTAGAAATAAAAAGAGGATTTAGGGTTAATAGGTAATACAAAAATATAATTTACATATTATGTACAGTCCCTTATCAATAGTTCTATCAAACTTGGGTGGATGGAAGATATTCTTTATGGGTAAAAAATCATTGTGTTAAGTTAGTATGTAGCTAAATTTGGATACACTTCTCTATTTGTAGATGAGGTAGGTGTTGAAAGTGAATATTGGTGGAAAAGTTAATGGAAAATGAAAGGAGCTCTGAAAGAAAAGGTTTTCCTTTGGATGGATTTATTAAACATGGTCATTAAATAGGATTACTTTAGAGGCAATCATGGCATAAACCTAGCATATGCATATTATGTCAAGAGCATGAGTACTAGATAATTTATCACTTGTTTATTGGGTGTCACTTTCTCAAAGGAAGTAAGGATAATTGCTAGATCACTTGTAGGAAGGATTGTGAGACACGAAGGTTTTTATTTGCCTCAATCCTTTAAAAATAGGGTGGGTGATCTAGAGGTAAACATAATTAAATATTTTTCCATTGTATTTTGATGGGAGATTTGGTGTTCTTGCAATGAAATTATCTTTAAAAATCACACCTATACAATGAAATAGGTTTTTATAAGATAAAATTAACTATGAAGTTTAAAGGGGTGGTTAAATAAAGAGTTCAAAACATAGTTAGGAGGCCTGGGTGTGGATGAAGGTATCCCTTAGGGATTGTTCGACAGTGCATCTCAAACAAACCCAAGAATTTTGGTTCTAGTGATAGATTGATTTTTCCTCCTTCTGAGTACCATTCCTTCTATATTGGAATATGGGTCAATTCAAACAATTGGCCTAAGTTGTGTTCTATTTCATACCTATTTTATATAGCCATAGAGAAAGGTTCTTCTCACATACAGGTAATGGGGGAATTACAAATTTGATTGATTAGCTTAATGGAGAGGTGATATTTTAAAACCTATGTCTCCTTGGCCTTATGGAGTAGGTATTGGCTATTGAAATTAGTTTTGACATGATATCCTTTAAGCATGTCTATTGTGAACTCAATGTGGATGAAAATTAGTCGTCAAAAACTAGTGTTTACTTATATTTTGCATGGATTAAAAATTAGGTATTTAGTAAGGGGTTCAACACAAAGACACCCTCTTATATTTTCCCATATGTTATGGTAGTGTTTCTTCTTATCGTTTTTACATGTAGTTTTCTAAATTTATTGTTGATATATTGAGATTTATTTATTTTTTCTCATGTTGTTAGGCATATATTCCAATGTTATTTTTCACAAGGAGTTTTCTACCTTTTATGTTGTTTTTTTTTTAAGTTTTCAAAAGAGTTGGGGTCCTTTCCTTGGATCATTTTGTTTTCTTGACTATATGTTGCAAGAACATTTCCTAAATGTAATTTCTTTTTCAACCTTTAACATATAATAATTTACCTTTTTCCTCCTTGGAAACAAACATAACAATGGTTGGTGCATGTGTGTGTTAGATTTTTTTTCGAGGAGGAGGTTTACTACTGTTATATATTTATAACATATATCTATGATGTGAAATTTTGCATTATAACAAAAAAATGTTGAACATGTGTATTCTTACAAATACTAAGTCATATATTTCATTTTCCTTCTAAATTGGAACTATAACATGGAAAAAATAATTCTCCATGGTTGGAAATATATTTATGGTCTTGAAAAGAGATACAAAAGTTATAGAACCAAGATACAATTTTTTTAAAACATTTTAGTTATCACTTGCAAGAATTGGTACTAGGTGGGGAGGATAACACTCATTCTCTCAACTTCCTAGGTTAGATCTAATTGACATGTTTATATATATATATATATATATATGAAGACCTAACCGAGATTTGTTTTGGTATTCAACTTATCAAGATCTACCTTTCTTGAGATATATTCATTTTCAATGGTCTAATGAAGTGGCCGAAGGATAATCAAATGGGTTGTATCCATGGGATGGGTATCAATGTCATGGATTATGCAATATATATCCCCATATAAAACAAAATAATAAATTTTGACCTTTTAAATGACCATGAGCCCTACTATGACCATATACCCTTAACTCTAACTCTAAACCTTGTCATTCACAACATCTCTATTGAAGATAACTCTAATAACCCAAGTACCTTGATTTTTGACAAAAATAAAGCTAATATTTTCTTAAAGGACTTGAATAAGAATTAAATATCCTATCCTATAAGAATAATATTGAATACCTCTATCATAATTTTATTACAACCCTCTCTACTTCCATTAATAAATTCTCTATCAAGGTGTTATCTAAAAAAAAAATAGAACAACCAACCCTTGGTATGACAACAAGTGTAAAATTGCAATAAAATCCATTAGGGATTCTTCTAATGAGTCCTTAAAATTTGATAAGATAAATATATACAAAGGCCTAATATGTACACAAATAGAAATCAAGAGAATATTTTGCATGTATATAAGCTAGATCCTAATAAATTATGGATGCACATTCTAACTCATATAAACTAAAGAAAATAATATGATTCCCTTGAGGGAATGGAATTCCCACCTTAAAAATATTTATGAATCCCTTAATGTCGAGAACAACATTAAAATGATAAAATTTGTTTCCATGGGGAGGTTTGTTTTATAGAGACATAAAAAAAAATTAGTGACTTGAGAAAAATAGAAATCTAGGGACATTGAAGGGATACAGGGATGGAAATCTTAATTGGAGGGCCTGTCCTCATCCCTAATATACACAAAATCCTCAATTTAGAAATCAAGTAGGGATTCCCTAAACCATACACTGAAGCAAGACAGTACCTATTGCACAAGAGTGGGGATAAAACATTTCTCATTATGGAACACTATGATTAGAGACATTTTATGACTATATGAGTTTTCAAAATAAGATCAATATATGGCTAGAAAATCATGAAAACATTTTAGCCAAGCTATATGGAAGTTTTTCCAAAAATAAGATCAATATATGGCTAGAAAATCATGAAAAAAGGGCTAAAGGCTAGACTGGATTTAAAGGTTATCATTCAAATTTGGACTACCTTGTTACACTTAGGATTATGGAAGAGGAATATTTCAATAATAAAACTAACATCCTTTGTTGTTTAGTTGACTTTAGAAATTTTTTGACACACTGCCCAGGACTTACCTTTGGAATATGTTAGAATTGCTAAAAGATCCTTTCAAGTCGAGAGTTGTTGTGGTAAGGTTGTATGAGAATGTTATTTACAAGTTTAGGAGTAGTGAGGGATGGTTAGAGAAAATTAACTATAATATAGCAGTCAAGTAAGGTTGTCCCTATCCCCTACCATTTTTGGCTTATACATTGAAAAGTTAGAATATTGTTTGGAAGATGCAGGCTGTCTTGGCCCAACCCTCACTAGTATATCCATCATCCTTCTTCTTTACATCGATGATATTGTTCTTATTGAGAGTATTTCTCATGACCTTGATAAGAACATATAATAGTCAAGGAATTCTACTCTAGTATGAGTATGACTGTAAACAATGAAAAAACAAAGTTTATGATAATTAAATCCAAAAATACGACTTATGAAACTTCCATATACGATAACATTGGATTTGAGGAAGTTCCTTCATACAAATATCTTGGAACAAATATTCATCACAGGCTCAATTAGAACTATAGACTTGAGAAAATGAGAAATGGCAGGTGGACAGATTATTATGGTCTAAAAAACAACTATAAATTACCATAACTTTGGCGATGGGATAATAAAAACTCCTCTTTTAGACTCTCATCACTCTTTTTATCTTATATGGATGTGAATTTTGGGGATTCAATGTCTCTAGATAATATTAGAGAAATGTAGATTAGATCCAAAACAATTTTATAACTTATAATCTCAAAATCAAAGGAAATACACACTATCCTATCCTCCTCATAGAAGAAATCATTTCCCCCATTGAGAGAATGACTATGATTAGGTACTTAATGTAAAAGAACAAGATAAACAACATGGATGAAAAGAGGCTCACCAAAATTTATTCAAACTCCAACCAAAACCACATGCGACTCAAGTGAGGATGACATAAAAATGTCAAATCTTGCCTAAATCATTGGGGAATAAAGTAGGAAGTCATTCTATAGAATATCGATAATAATAAAAATATTATTACATCTAAATTTAAGGAGAATTAGTGGTGTGATAAATAATTAGAGGATAAATAAAATTAACATACTATAACGAGGTGGTAAACCCTAATCTATAATATCAAAAGTATCTCATTGCTAAAATAAGAATGAACTCTTACAAGTTGCATAGTGAAACTGGGCATTGAACCATTCACGAAATTCCATGGAATGAAAGAATATATCATGTTTGTGACAGTACGAGGGCTGAAGATGAAAATACCTTTCTATTATAGTGTCCTATTTATACCAAAATTGGATCACAGTTTCAAAATATTTTTCACAACACCAACCTTCCTAACCTTCTAAGTCATTGAAACTATGGTGATCTTGGAACACTTCTTTTAATGTTTTTTTACAACAAAAATAAAATTCTAAAGAAATCCAAGTAATCCCTTACTTTTATTAAGGTTCCATAGACCAATTATAGTCTCAACGGATGTTAATCACATCATCATGCATTCATACATACATATATATGATGATGATGAAGAAGAATTAAAATATCATCATATATATGATGATATGTTCTCTCCCTCTCTTTCTATATATATGAATTTGGTGTTTTTTAATTCTGATTTTTTCTTTGATTTCTATACACTACTCTTCTCATTTATCTCATCCATACTAGTATAAAATGTACCTTGTTTCTATTGGTGCAATAAAATTGAAAAAATCCAAAAAAACTCTATAACCTATTTTAAAAATCAAATGAAAAAATCCTAATCCATTATTTTGATCTAAGTAGGATGTACTTTTATGGATTATAAAACCATGATTAAATATTTAAAGTATACAAATAAATTTGTCATATTGAGCAATGATAGGCTCCATATTATTTCTTCTAACTTAGAAATGTGACTAGATATTTAGAGTATAAATATAAATTGTTCAAACTAAGCAAGATAAGATCTTTGCCAAGAAAACATGTGTTCAATGTTATTGCCTCTAACATTTTGTAAGATCAATAAACACCACATGCCCTAAAGAAACTAAGGTAGAGACTATGAGGCTTGGATGAACTATTGTAACATACATGAGAACAATCAAATTAATAATATAGATAATCTTAAATATTATGTTTGTATAAAGTTTTAAATATGTTGGAAATGAAAATGAAATCGTTAATAAAAGGAAGTTGAAATATTACAAAAAATTTATCATTCTTAATTTAATTGTTCAAAACTATTTTTCCAACCTTAAAAGTTTTAAGAACAAAATGAATATTATTAATATTGAGATGAATACTCATGGCTTCCATAGTGTTCATGGTCCAAATACAAAAACACCTTGAGTAAGATAATTTGTAAAATTTATAATACAAAAGAGGTTGAGGATGAAGATCACCTATTTTTGCCATGCCCTCGGCTAAATAACATAAAACATAATTTTATTAAATTTCATATCATAATTACTATATAAAAATTATCTTTAGAAAAATATTTATATTTTGTTAAACCTTGTTGATTGTAGAAGATAAAAAACATTCTCATTTATTTCTTCTACCAAAATTATAAAATATTATTTCTTTTAATACATTAATTTTAAATAAATCAATAATATAATAGTAGTAATATTCAATAAAATATTAAAATAAATAAATAAATTAGTATGAAATGTTTTAAATTTACACCTCTTAAAGAATGATAAATTATTTTGATTTTAATAAATATTATATTTTGATTTTAGCTATATAAAATTCAACTTATTCAACATGTCATTAATAGGAATAGACCATGGGTGAGGAGGATAATACTCCATCCCACAACCACACAAACTAGACCCAAGTGATTGCAACATGAAATTTATATCAATATTAAATAATAATAAGTGTGTAGCTCGAAACAATAAGAGTACCTTTACAACTTGAAACTAAGGATACCACTTTAAAAATTCTCTCTCTACACACAAGATCTACACAAAGGATATCACTTTGATATATGTATATATATATATAAACAATATTTTTTTTTTATATAAATTGTTAAGTAGATTTAGTTTTTTTAGGTAGTTGTATGTCACGTTTTGAGATTGTATGAACAAAGGTTAGGTTTGTAACTTTGAGTACCGCAAGAAAAAATGTAGATATATATTTTATAAGTAACTAGAAGTTTTGGTATTAAGATAGTATCAATAAAGGCTATGATAAAATATGTACTTATTGTAAGCTTTTCCCTCTTCTTAAAAAAGAGAAACGAATATATTGATAAAATTAACAAATGGAAATAATAAAAGTATAAAGTGCATACTAATAATTCGACCTTGTGTACCACATTTAAAAAATGTTCAACAAGAGAAATAATAACATGTCCAATAGTAAGCCATGTCTTATTGGTTCCCCTTACCTCCCTTATTCTACCATAGGGATTTAATTTCCCAAGACAACATGCATATTCCCTTGTTGACTAAATTTTATATTTCTTCTCAAATATACAATAGAGAGTGTGTCTAGAGTATTCATTACTTGTAGTTGTTTTGGTGGTGCCTTCTTAAATGTACATGATTAACACAATAAATTACACTTAAAAATATTCAATCCATCCCACAATGCGTAGGTAAGGATGGGATATTTCTCATATATATAACAAAGATCCTCAGTAAAAAATTGACTCAAGAAGAATAAATCATGTCACAAGAAAGATTCAAGCCCAAGTAGATAAGATAAGAGTTTCCTTACCTAAACACTAGAATTGTACCTGAAGTGTACCCAACTGACAACATTTGACACACATTGTTTTTCATGTTCAAAAGTTTTTCTTGAAAACCTTTATAAGAATTAAGGGTTTGAATGTGTACAAAATTTGATGCAAGTTCCACACATGTATGGTCCTTCACACAGGTATGGTCCTTAAGAAAAGAGAAAACAAGTAACAATGAAGAAAGTTTCAAGTAAAAATGGAGAAAATTTTGAAAAATCCATGCCATGGTTGTTGCGAGATATGTTATTAAGAAACTAGGGTTCTTGAGTTTTAGTGCAAATCTGATAGTATTTACTTATTATGGATGAAATTATTTGGAAATGGAGTGACCCCTTCATATTTATAAGAAAAATAGTGGTTAAACCCTTGACACGATCATAATAAAAAATGATTATTTGACCGTATCATATTTAACAATTACTTTTAGGGTTTTTGAATACCCACTTTATTGTAATTAATTATTATTATTATTTTATTTTTTTTGGGATAATTTCATGATAAAATAGCCAAAAGGGGATTTTATGACCTTACAAAATGCATTTTTATTAAGTCATAATGATGTAAAATGATGTGGAATAGGTAAAATGAATGGAATTCATATTGTATGTGGTTTATTTTGGTAAACCTAGATAATTTGGTCTAGGCAAACAACTTTTGGGTGATATTATATGGTTGAAGGAAATCACCATAATCATGAGGTTGACCAAATCCAGTGATATATATACTATGAAATTATGACTAAATAAGTTAGATGGTATTGTGATGTGAAGTCATAAATTTATTTGATTGATACTGTGATGTTAGTCAATTAGTGGAGTTCATCATGCATCATGCTTTTATGTCTTAATTAATTGTGTCTATTAAAATGCTTTTTTTCTTATGTTACTAATTATACTGGTCAATTCACTCATGCTTACTCATGCTTAATTCATGTATGTTGACATGTGCACACTCCAATGAGAGTGTGAATGTAGGCCAAAATGCATGTTGATTGACTAACAACAAGTTATGTAGTGCTCATGATGGTGATGATAGCAAGGAAGCTATCACATCCTTCACTCATGTTATGTGCATGATGATAGAGAGGAGGATATCTCATCCTTGATTCATGTTATGTATATATGATAGTGATGACAATAGCAAGAAGCATATCACACACCTTGAGTATTGTTATATATATGTTTCTTGCTTGAAACATTGTCATGCAATGTATAGGAGCTTACTTAGGCAACTTTATATGGACATGGCTAAACATTGAATTAGGAAATTTTATATGGACACAAATGCACATTAAATTATAGATTATAAAGGCTAGGGGTTTGAAAAGTATTTCCACTAAGTAGGGATGATATTTTAAGAGGCGTGGAGGTCCATTCCCACTAATCTCTTTGTCCTCCATCAAACTTGGAACCAAGGGATTGGACAAAAAAATCCTAACTTTTTGAAAAATATGTCGAATTCTATGATGTTTGTCGCAAGTTAAAAAGACATAATGATCTCGTTTCATTTTATATATTACATACTATTTGACAAACTAGTATGTGAATTAACTTAAGTTTGTTAGAATAAATAAACTTAATGCTAATCATCATTCTAGTTTGTGAAAAAAAATGATTATAATAAAATGACTTTAATTATGTCTATATCCAAAATATTAAAACAAATATATATCTAAATTACATTTTTTTTTATTACAAATCAACAATTTATATACATAAGTTAATAATTTTATATGAACATTATTATATATAATATTTTTTTGTTAAAAAATAATTATGCAAAAGTTTGTATCAAATATTGTAAAATAAATAAATTGATATATAACTTTTATTAGAAAAAATTATGTAAAAATTTGTATATGATATTGTAAAGTAAATAAATTGGATTCACTAGTTGGTGAATGCACCGCATAATATTGTGTGGTTTAGGTAATTAATCTTAAGGAACAAACTCCTCCACTTAGGAAGACTTTGGGGTTTTAAAATCAATATATAGGTGTATGCGAGTCTCATCTCATTTCATATTCTTTTATTTATTGATTGAAAAGACTTGGGGTAAAAATAAAGAAAATGAAAAATTATATAGAAGAAAACTTTGTAAAACTAGGAAAATGTTTTTTTATCCTTTTATTGATTGAAAGATTTTTTGACAATATAAAAAATGAAAAATTACATGGTAAATTTTGAGGAATTGAAAGAAGTAAACCACACATATGTTTTAGTTTATTTTAATGAGTGATCAAACTCTATCATCTATTTTGTTTTATGTTAGAGTTAGGGGCTGTTTTGTTTTGTGTTTGAATCATGAGTTGGTGTTTCTTCTCAGAGACATGGGCTTTGGGTACAAAATATTGAGGGGATATTTTCTATGTTAAAGAGGTAAGTTCAATTGTTAAAGGATTTTTTTTAGAAAATGGTTTAAGTAATGTCTATTACAAGAAACTTCTGTTAGAATTAAATACCTATTAGGAAAGGTATCATGAAATTTTATGTTTATGATTTGTAAAATTAGTATTCTCTTTAGTGGAAAATGTTAAAATAAAAAAATAAATATATATATATATATTTATTTATTTATGTTAAACCTTTTAAAACTTCAATTGGATATAATAGTATTTTGTATGGAGCTAAGTTAAGGTGGGTAATTGAGATTTGAGGAGGTCTTTTACTACCTCCCATTTAATTCCTGGTAGGTATCCSCCAATATTCTAAKGGTYTTGGTGTAGCTTTCCCATCAACCCTATAAATGACCTTCTAGCTTKAGTATGGAAAAAGCTATGTTTTTCCTCTCTCGTACATTATGCACAATGAAATAGACTTGTAACTGTTGCAACCAATTATTCAACTTAACTGTGTCTACCTTACCTTCGTAGGAATTAATCTCGACCTTCACTTCCACTTTAAATAGGTGCTGAGAAGATTGGTTATCAGATATCCCTTTTTCAAGTTTTGGTTCTTTATTCTCTTTCCTCAAATCCTTATAACCTTCTGGTTTCTATTGAGAGTTGGGCTGCTCCAAAAAGGGGTCAATATTTTGATCAAGAGAGGCCATGAGTCAGGCCATACTCTTTGGATATTTTATATCACATGAAGGGGATATAGGTTATCTTAGGGAGTGCTTTTGTTTGACTAAAATACTAAAAGTTCTTCTTTCTGAGGTAAATAAACAAATGAATGGCTCAACACCAAACACATATGATATCGCCTGTTTTGACTTGGTTTTGATAAAAAATCACCACAGTTATATGGTGATAGACTCTTAAGAATGAAAAAATATTGAAGTAAATATTACTCTAATATTTTCCCCACCCCCAATTACTCTAATATTTCCTCCATCCCCACCCTCATATATGAAGGTGGGGGGTGACGCTAATATTAAAATAACATACTCTAATATGGACTTCACCCCACCCTCAAGGGTAGTTACGGCAAGAGGCAGCGCATGAGCTATTACTTTTCTCATCATTGATTTCATTTCGTTGACATTCTCGACCAATGCAATTGACAGTGGCTGCAGAAGAGAAGACGCCGAATTTGTATCATCAACGTCATGCTTGCTGCAATGCTCCCATTTCTCTTTCACTTTCATTGCACCAAACTTCCCAAGCTGCCACACTTTTCAGGCTGGGTCAAACGAACATTCTTAAAAGTCTGACGGATTTCTCGTACAGCCGGTCCAATCCTTCAAAATGATCATTAAAAGCTAGCAAAAGTCAAAGTCTTTAAAAAAGTAAATATTTTCAGGCCAGTGGAATTTTAGGTCAAAATATGACAGCCAAGGCGATCCTGGATGGTTTAATCTGTCAACGATAGGCACAGCTCTGCATGGCCATGGCGTGGCATCCATCGGCAGTCCCATGCAGGCTCCATGTGCTTTCATGAGGTACTTTGGCGTGGATACGTGGTACGCCCAACGGGTCAATATAACTATTAACAGTCCGGTAATTGCTTTAACAAATCCATAAAACGATTTACCAAAATAAAGAAAAGGAAATTTTCGTACTCAATCATATGCCCCCTTAATAAAGAAAAGGGAATTTCCTTACTCAAGGATATGCCCCCTTTCCTATTTGCAAGTAAAATAATGTGAATGATGGGAAATCCTTTTATATTTGATACAATGAATATGGTGGTGAAAGTGAATATGGTGGTGATGTGGGGATTTTCTAATCAGATGGAAAATGAAAATTTAAAAAAATCCTTCAGTAGGGTTAACATGAACCGATTCATGATGAGATGATCGGATATAGAAGATTTTCAAATAGTTGTTTATAGTTAAATCTTTTATAATTGGTGTTTTTAATTTTTCAAGTAGTGTTGGAATATGAGGAAAATGAAAATTTCAAAAAATCCTTTAGTAGGGTTAACATGAACCGATTCATGATGAGATGATCGGATATAGAAGATTTTCAAATAGTTGTTTATAGTTAAATCTTTTATAATTGGTGTTTTTAATTTTTCAAGTAGTGTTGGAATATGAGGAAATGGAAGGTCAAGGTTATATATCAAGACTCATTGGTACAATTCAATTAGAGATTGAAAACTATTGGTTCATATGAGATCCATACTCCAAAGTTCTCTCGATGGTCAATTTGCAGCACTAAAGACTCATTAAGTCCCAATGGAATGAGGAAAAACCTTCCACTTGAGATGACCATTGAAACACCAAACCTCACTAGTACTCTATATATGATTTCTCATTGTAATCAATATATTCAAATACTTTCATTTATAATATTCAAGACATGAACGATTGAATGGCTTCCCTCTTCTTCTATTTGGTTTATATAACATGAGAAGAATGTCATGGACAACTAAGTTTTTGGGCTTGGAGTCAATATATCAATTTCAGGTTTTCATATTCTCCGTGGGTATTTAATGACATTATAGATTTGACATTTTCATTAATGGTAAAAATCAAAAGGTAACATGTAGGCATGAATAAAGTGTATGGGTAGAAAAAACATTTAAAATTGTATTTAATAATAGGAACAAATAAATTTTTTAATAGGGTCAACGATACTTTCCATCAATTACTCTATGTTGGGTCTTATCAGTTCACACTCATCCACATGTTACCGGTGCATGAAAATGCAGGTAGGGGGAAATAGAGGTGAGGTAGGCTAACACCTGTTAAACAAAACAAATTTAGGACAGGAAAGCCTCACACATAAGGAAGAACAAGTAAACAACAAAATTGTGGGACATTGCAAGGTTTAATATGCAAATAAAGGAGAAAAAACATACCCTTGAAGTAGGGGAAAGGAAATGCCAAAATGAATCAAGGTTGTACGTTGTTCAAAGATAAGATAAGTTTTTTAGATGGTTCATGAATGACTAATAGAGGATATTTTGAATAGGTTTCATGAATAATTAGTTAAAATGATTATTTAGTGGGCTACGCATCAATGGTGGGAGGATGTGATGGGGTAGCTCTTGAGATACTTGTTAATCATCAAATATGTCTCAATTCAACAATGAAGGGGGTTTCTAATGGAGATATTGCAATGTTCAAATAGAGGGTTCCATGGTGAACCAAAATGAAACATGTGCCAAGAACAATGTAATAGTGATATATAAAGAGAATAACTCAAGGACTATTTTAATAGGAGGAAAATGAGGGTCTATTTCATTTGAGATCAATAGTACATAATGATTGAGAGGATCATCATGCCAACAATTTTCCAGTAATACTGATGACTCATTGGCTTTGCTTTATGTGTCCTTTCCTAAGTTATCTTTGTTTCATGATCTAGTCACAAAGCCTATTTCAAACAAATCACGTGTCCTAGTTCACATTATATAGATTTATTATTTACCCTACACATTAATATACGAGCATGATAAATGTTTGCTTGAATGTAATCCTTAATTTGAGTAATGTTGGTTTGCAAATAGAATTTAATTTGTTGAGACTTAAGGTAAAATTCTCCAATGAGTTCCTATGTTTATTAACATGATGTGGGAGTAACTATGGTGGTTATGCTAGCTCTCCTTTCTTCTATTGGTAGGGGAATTTATTTATTTCATTATCTCACATGTACATCCAAATTAATTTTTAATGTAACATATTGTGCATTTTATCGACCTTCTAAATGGTGAGGTTGAAATCCTAATTGTTTGGACAACCTTTCGATCAACATTACAGTGAACTTATAAAATTTTGAGGCATAACCTTTTCAATGCTGGGGTAAATTTCTCAACACACGGGTGGACCTTTTGAATACCAAGAATAACCTTCACAAAACTTAGCACCAACTTACTAATGGTATATTCAAGTTGAAATAGAAAAATAGAAAGACCATAAGACAAATTTGTTACAAAATGGGATTTCTTTAACTATAAAGTCACACTATTGAATCTCAAAAATCCATCAACCATATTCTCTTCTATTTTTCAATGTTTTTGGCTCCTTGTGTAGATGATTGGATTGTCGAGTGTAATGAGTCTACTATTAATTAATAATTAATTATTATTCATATGGTATTTTAGTATCATTTGTAGGGGATACCCTTTTCATTCTCTTAATATATATATATTATTATTATTATTATTAAATTCTTTTCTAATACTCTTTTGTAATACGATCATTGAAAAATTTACAAAACATATCTCTTATTTGGAATAGTTGTCTTCCAATTGGTATTAGATCTCATGGTTTCTAAAACCCATGGTATTAGAAAGATAG
>SNQJ01S0000710.1:186487-218391 GCA_010110895.2 Picea sitchensis
CATATTCTCTTCTATTTTTCAATGTTTTTGGCTCCTTGTGTAGATGATTGGATTGTCGAGTGTAATGAGTCTACTATTAATTAATAATTAATTATTATTCATATGGTATTTTAGTATCATTTGTAGGGGATACCCTTTTCATTTTCTTAATATATATATATATATATATTATTATTAAATTCTTTTCTAATACTCTTTTGTAATACGATCATTGAAAAATTTACAAAACATATCTCTTATTTGGAATAGTTGTCTTCCAATTGGTATTAGATCTCATGGTTTCTAAAACCCATGGTATTAGAAAGATAGGATAAGGAAAATAAATAAAAAGAAGAAATAAGAGTAAATTTTGATATTATCATTAGTGGTTTACATGCCCATGATTTTGGTAAACTATTGGCCCATGGTATTCCCTACCATATATATATATATATATATATATATATAAATTACAAAGATAAAAATGTTTTACAGTGGTAACATTTTCTTATAGAGGTAAAAACATTTTACCAAAGAAAAAAATTATACTCTTTTACCTATCACATCTCAACTCTTCACCCCAATTAATCATCAATCATGAATAAAAGAAACATTGATAGGAATTCTAGTGAACCTTCCAAAGAAAATGAGTAAGCAAAAAAAATAGATGTTGAGCTTGAAAGAAAAATTACAAGGATTTGTGCAAATTTAATAAAACAATCAAACAAAAAATACGATTACCTTCTTACAGTCAAAGATGAATAAGAAACCTAAACAAATGCAAGCAATGAAATGAGTAGCCCCAACTCATCCTTCCAACCAAAATACTCATCGATTATGAGTTAATTCAATATCATTATAGACAAGGTAAAATTAGATATGTCAAAGTTCAATCGTGAGGACAACTGAGAGGGAACAAGATGGATCAATAAAGTTGAGAATTGTTTTGATATGAAAGGTATATGTGATGAGGAATATATAGGTCATGTTGAGGATCATGAGGATGGGGTCGATAACCTATTCCACAACTCGGATGCTCCAGAATTTAAGAGTGCATTGTCTGCTCTATCTTCAATGTCTATTAAGGTTGGTGATGGTGAAGAGGATTTTGATGAATCATCAAGTTTTAATGAATTTCATATTGAAAATGATACCAAGGATCAAAATTAAGATATTGATTTTGTGAGTTCTAATGCAAAGCATGTACATGGAATAAGTAGTGGAACTAATGAAAAATTAAGACTTTCCAAAGGTATTAAAAAAAGACAAAACCCTATAAAGTTCTTTTTGCAGTAGTAGTGATTTCTTCTTCTATGGGTGAAGATGATTATGTTTTTTCTAAAGATGAGGCAAGTTCATTAGATTTTGCAGAATCTGTGAAGAAGAAAATGAAAAAACATGCTCTTACTACTAAGGAAAATTATTCACGAAATGCTTATGAATATGAATATGTGAGTAACAACTCTATGGAAGAGGTTGATTTGGAAGAATAAAAAACTATTACATTCACAGAAGGAAAGAAAACTGAATGCATATGAATATGAATATGTCAGTAACACTTCCATTGTGGCTCGGACTGTAGGTTAACAATTACATAGTTCAAGATATCCATGATGCCGTGAAGGAAGATTGAGACAATCACTCATGCAAATTCTAAGGGGTGTGCAATAATGCATGGTTGTTATTACTTAGAGGCCCTTAGTCTCTCACAAGATCGTCTCAATGGAGTATTGACTCCAAGGGTTGGAAAACTACCAAAAGTAGTCAAAGGTGAGTGGCACCCTTGGAGAACAGAGTGTGTCATGAAGGGCATATCACGGTATAAAAAAATGAGTCAATGAATCTAGGTGGCCTAGAAAACTTGAGTGAATGTTAAACCTTAAAATCTTGAGCACCTGCCGAATTAATTAATTGATTAATTAATTAACTAAAGAATGAATTTATTAATCATAATCCCTGAGGGTCTAGGAATTTGCAAATAAAGATTTAACTAAGCCTAAGTCTAAGTAAGTGAGAAGACTAAAAACTAAATTTTTAAATTAAATGATGAGGGGATGAAATAAACCAAATTAAGAATCAATGAAAATAAAAATAAATCCTAAGGAGTGATTAATACACTTGTGCAAGTAAATACTAAATTAAAATTTAAATTGTGAAAGGAATAAAGCATAAAGAAGTTTAAGCATAAAAGGGTATCCAGTCTAATCTAACTAAAGAACTTTCCTAATTTAAACACAACTTAGTTTTAGAAATGCATCAATCATTAAAGGGGAAATAAAGGGAATAAATGGACAACTAGGAGTGATTTTAGGAGCACTTTTAGGATGGGTGAGGGAAATTGACATTTAATTAAATTAAATGGTGGATTTATTGGTGCAACTAAGGGAATGGGTGACAAGTGTATGGGGGGAGTAATTCCTAATTAATTTAAAAAAAAAAAATTAAATGTGAAAATGGCAAGTGGTCACTAAAACAAATTCTATAAAAGAAATGACTGAGAAGAGAAATTGATGGAGACTATTTATGAGTAAGGTTATGCTACAAACATTCTGACTGGTTTTACTTGTGAGAGTTGGGATACTCATCTTGAGAGAGAGAGTGGTGGCTA
The DNA here is from genome assembly GCA_010110895.2 of Picea sitchensis. Taxonomy (NCBI): domain Eukaryota; kingdom Viridiplantae; phylum Streptophyta; class Pinopsida; order Pinales; family Pinaceae; genus Picea; species Picea sitchensis. The sequence continues at coordinate 189,075 of SNQJ01S0000710.1, forward strand.
TACCTTGTGAGGCAAGCTGGGAGCTAGAGGATTATGGTTGTGTTTGTGTGTGGCCCCTTTCCAACTCGGGGGACTAAGGGGGTAGAAGAGTAACCCTAGCATTGATTGGGAGGTACCAGTGAAGTCACATGGTTAAGGGGGTAGAAGAGTAACCCTAGCATTGATTGGGAGGCACCAAGAAGTCACATGTTAAAAGCAGAGGCCGAGAGAGTTCAATGCGAGGAACATTTTCGATTTCACCACCTTAATTACGATAATTTTTATTTTGGAGTTTGTAATTATTTTAAGGTTTAAATTATAATCGAGTTATAGAATTCCACCGTAATTGTATTATAATTATGGTTGAATTGACGAGTTCATTAATATCTTCAAGATCTAATTGAGAATTTTGTCATGTAAAAAAAATAAAATCCATCTCGAGATCCGGGATTATTTTGTTCAATGTACATTAGTTCACTTTATTTAGGAAATATTTGTGGTTATGATTTCCAGTATAAAACTCACTTCCATGGGTGGATTCTCAGCATTTATCTTCATTATCTTCCTTGAAAACTTTCTGCCCAAGACAAATTCAGCATGTAGACTCATCGATTTATGACGGGTGTGCCTGGATTGCTTTTGCTACCTCAAAATCCTCAACGATTTTATTTTCATTCCAGGAATTTTCCTTTTTCCTCGAAAGCATTCACTGCTTTGAAATATTCATTGGTTATTCATTATGAGTTTTCCTATTTGTCTGGTGAATTCACTCGTGGTTCTCTACATTTTCGTAGGCAAATTTGTTAGTGGTTCTCTGCATTTTGGGTAGGTGAATTCTCCCTAAATTTCCTCGCTTGGTCGATTCCTGAGCTCTGAGCATCCTGCAATGCTCAACGATTTTACACATATATGCACAACGATTTTATATATTTACCCTGCGTTTCTAGTGGAGAGTCCCAAGCTCTGAGAATCCTTCAATGCTAAGCTATTTTACACATCTATGCACAATGATTTTACATTTTTTCCCTGCGTTTCTTGTGGAGATTCCTAAGCTCTGAGTATCCTTCAATTCTCAACTATTTTACACATCTATGCACAACGATTTTACACTTTTTCCCTACGTTTTTGGTGGAGAGACCTAAGCTCTGGGCATCCTTCATGTTAAATATGTTAAAATTAACAACCGACCGGTGACAATCACAAATTTATCTAGATAGTTGTGTCTTTCTATTTTTGTCTGGCTGAGCATATTTAGTCAATCCATCTCCCATTGTATCAGACAACCGCTACAACTTCTTCAAGACTTCTTCATACATTTCAATATATCGTTCTATTCTTCTTTTCTCTCCAAGATTTCTCTTGCCCGTTAATTTATCATGGTATCGTGAGGCTTCAAATAATACCTCTTCACAATAACTGAGAGTTACACTATCCTCATAGAAAGCAGCTTACACACATCTCAGAGCACGCCGCATACGAGACTTTTCAAGGTTTGGAAAGTTGTCCGCAATACTCTTTAAAGATTGTCGTGAGAAGCTTATAGGAAGAGAGTACAATGCTCGAAAGATCCTAGACAAAGAGAACGCAGAAGAAGAAACTCTAAGATTTTGTAATCTTTTCAAGAATCGGGCCAAAGATTGGACGGAAGAGAAAAGCTGGAGGAGGCGAGAAAGTTTAAAGAACTTGAAGAATCTATCCAAAACTATTAAAGATTACCTAAAGGCACAATTGTTTAAAGTTTTTGCGAAATCGCCCAAATCTATCAAAGATTGTAGCGGAGAATGAAGAATTCGTGAAATCTTTCAAATCCTTGAAAGATCTATGAATCTTTTTCTTCCACAGAGAAATTACAATTCGCAAAAGATCACAATAAACACGCATGAACAACCATTGCAGCCATAAGATTCGTCCTGCAAACGGATCCGGAGGTGGAAACTAGTTCAGAATGGACGAGGAGAGCGCGGAAAAGGTGGAAGCATTTCAGCCATCATATATTGCGCAAAGGACCGACAACAGCTGGATCAGCAAGAAGGTGCACGATGGCCGCTTGAAGCGCCAAGGAGAATTTCTTTTGGACTTGTAAAGTCACCAGTCCCAACATCATCTGACCATTAGATAGAAAGATCATGAGCCGCTTCCATCCTTACATAACGAAATCGGGATTCGGGAGTTGGACGAGCGAAGGTTATTTGCACTCCAAAACTCCGACACGCGATATCGTTAAATCCCGAGAGGACTTGTGAGACGTCCATCTCAAAGGAAAGGTGGCAGCAGATCCAAGCCAACACTCCATCACCATTTCGACATTCGCTCTGCTGGATGTACACATTGTGTCAACGAGCATCGCAAGTCTCGATATCCCGAGGAGGCATCAGACTGTCCTCTCTCCCGTGATGCGCATGCAACTGACCTCGAAAAGTTCCGGCTGCTGGAAAGGGCCATCAGATATCGGATTCGCAAAGTCGTGAATCCCGAGGAAAGGATCTCGCGGCACTTCGGTAAAACCGCTGGTCCAAATTTCGGTCAGGAGGAAATCTCTGTTGTGTGGCCCAGATGATGTCATCTCATCAAAATCGTGGATCAGAATCTACAGTGAAATCCCCGATGCAGATCTAAGCCATCCATGTGATTGAGAACGTTGCGGCGTAGATCGAGGCTTTGCAAAATCTCGATAAGAAAGTTCAAATACCAAGATTCGAAAATCATGGATCCGTGAGAGACGAGAAGTCCGGACACATCAAATCGAAAATAATGAGGAGAGCACGACCGCCCATCCGCTAGACGCGATGGCGTGATCGAGAATCGGGACATCGACAAACTGGCGAAATCCCCGACTAGATCCACCATTCCTGCTAGCGATGAGAACACGCGGCAGAGATCTAGCTACTACTCCAAGATTTTTACGATCGGGAAATTGGCATTCCGGCAAGACACTGGGAATTTTAGGTCAAGACCCCACATAATCTTAGCCGCCCATTCGTGGACAAAATGTGATCCCGAGCGAAGCTGGCGACATCGCAAATCGGGAACCGAATCCCGACAAGTGGTTCGTAGACTTTGAAATTATGATCCATAAACCCCGATCGGGGACAAATCACATAGCGGGCCGAAGAAGAGCCATAAGGAGCCAACCATCGCCATCGACGAGAATCGGTTTCTAGATGATCGAATCCTGCCGGCGCTTCATCTTGGCATCGTAAACCCCGAAAACCTGATGGGAGTTATAGCCACGGTCATGGGTAGTGGTCACGGGACCGCATAAATGAAGTACAAAGCCTCTAAAAGGAGCACATCGGGATCGACGATCACAGTCCCAGAGATTACACGCTTCGCATTTCGAAAGGCAAACAACGGAAAGCCCGTATGCTTTAAAAAGAAATATGTGTATCACATTGCAAGGAGACCATACAATTAAAGCCCGATAAGTTCCCATCTACTTCATCGGCAAATCGGTGTTTCACTGATCGGAGGTAAATATAAATTTTCCTATGTACTTCCTCAATTTTTTTTTAAATTCAAAAATCATGGCATCGCTCTAGCAATCTAGGCCTAACTTAGGGTCCGATTCTTCTGGGTAAGAATTTTTAATTTTGGTCTCTTTGAATGAGGTCGTTCTTGCAAGCTCAAGAGTGATGGGAACCAAGGATCTTGGATATGTGGAACTGATTCCATCCGCCCTCGCTGCCATGAAAAAATGCGCAGAGAATTGCTCAGGCAACTTAGAGGAACAGAGAGAATAAAGCGAAATTCAGTATTCAAAATTAAGTGGATGACTCAATTTTTCTCAAAAATCAAAGGGCCGGTAATTTAACAGTTCGATATCCTAAATCATCCTACCAAGGAAATGATTGGGTCAAAACAGTCAAATCAAGGTAGACCTTGTGGACGCACTGAGACTCTAAGGATGACAGAGTCCTAAATCAGATCAATTCAAGGACCAGAAATATGGAATCGTGAAACTGTATCGCACTATCAGTGAAACCATCATCAATGAATTAATAGAGAAATATTTCTTAAGTTTACCTAAGAAATTTGAAATAGTTGTAACATAATCATCCTTGAATCCAAGGATCAATCAAAATTTTCAACAGTGAACTAATTGTCTCTCTGGTGACACATGAGACAAGACTGCATCTCACAAATGAGTCAATCTCAAATGCCTTCAAACTCACCTCCTTCAGCATAGGGAGAGGTAGAGGAAGAAGTAAAGCAATACCAAGGAAGAGGGAACAATCAAGGTAACTCTCATACCTGAGGGAAACAGACAACAATATCCAAATCAGACTTCCAAGGTCAAAGAAATCAACAACAACATTAACATCAGAATTTCTAGCCCTCAAAGAGGTAGAGGGAGAAGGTCTAATGACAAAACTAGCATACAATGTTATTACTACAAAAGTATGGGCACTATGAATCCGAATGCAGGAAGAAGAAGGCAGATCAACTCAGCAGAGCACATGTATCAAATCATATGGGAGACACCTCAAGGGTATGTTTCTCTCATGCCACAAAAACTAAACAACAACCTAAGATCTCTCAAGTTGTTCGACAGTGGATGCAACAATCACACGACAGTAACAAAGAATTACTTTCATGCCTTGATTCTTCTGCTAATCATATGATATTACACTTGAAATAATCATTTAGTCAAAGTTCAAGGAAAGGAACCGTTCCTATTCTTACAAATGTATCAAAGAAAGACATGTACGTTCATCATGTTCCTAATTGAAATATAACTCATATGTAGGACAACTCATTGAAAAATGATATATACCTTTTGAAGGAGCATCTTGCAAAATCTATGATAGAAAACCCACCAAAAAAATTGATTTCCAAAATCTATATGACTCCAACAGATGTTTCCCCTTACCCCTGCATCTGCAAATCCTGAGTCAACTCCATGTGCATAGATCAGAGATCAACCTGAATGGAAACAATGGTTTGGCATACAAGATTTGGACATTTACTCATTCTTTGTGTCTAAAGTCTCTTCTAAAACCCCATTGGTCAAAGGTCTACCTATTTTAAAGAGCAAATTCCCCATGTGAGTCCTGTATACTTTAAAAACATAAGAGAACTAGTTTTCCATAGCCTTCCAATCAAGCCAAACATCATTTTGAACTTGTTCACACCTAATTCCATGGACCAAATGCAACAAAGTCAGTTAGGTGGTAGTTTTTATTTCTAACATTTATTGATGATTTCCAACAGAAAATATGGATGTATTTTCTCATTACAAGTCCTAAAACATCACAAAATTCAAAGAATTCATTCAAGGAAAAAAGAGGGTACTTCAAAGTACCTAAGCCTTGATGAGGAGGAGAATATAATCCTGAGAATGGTAAATTTGCAGAAATCTCAAGGCATCATCATGCAGCAACAACAAGGTATACTCCTAAGCAGAAGAATTAGAGTGTCAAAGAAAAATCAAACTATCATGAATATAGGCTTAATGACTTCAAAGAGAAGTGTCTCACAATAAGTTGGGCTGAATATAGCATGCTCAATATCTCTTTGAACATATCACCAAACCACCAACATGATGAAAGTCTCAAGAAACATGGAGGGATGCCAAATGTAGTCTATAAGGACATTTGTTGTATAGCATACACACACACCTTCCTAATTATGAAGAAGTTTGATGATAGAAGGAGAATGTATTTGATATAGTGAAACATCTAAAGACTACAGGGCTTACAATCCAATCACCAAGAAATTAATTCTAAACAGAGATGTACAATTTTTGGAAAAAACAATTCTGGAATGATTCAAAAAAAATCAACAAGTGGACAATAAAATCCATTGCCAAATTTGAAAACATTTAAAATTGTAATAAAGTACTTAATTCTCAAACTTCTCTTCCAAGATTGTGTGTACAAGGACAACCAGATAACTTACAGGAAAACTCAACTTCTAACAGAGAATCACTCTCTGAACCACAAAATCAGAACTCCTAAGTTTGAGAGAAACTATCAACAGTTGATTGATTCTTTGAGCAACATACCCTTTGTTTTTAATGTCATGTCAACCTACATATTTTAAGGAAGCAGCTAAGAAGACACATTGTGTTCAAGACATGAACCAAGAAATTGAATCCATTGAGAAGAACAAGCAGACATGGGATCTTGTTGATCTGCCAACTCACAAAAAGAGTATTGGTGTCAAGTGGGTTTACAAAACTAAACTCAATGAAAATGGACAGATTGAAAAGCACAAGGCAAGACTTGTAGCCAAAGGATTCTCACAACAACTAGGTACTGATTATGGTGAAACTTTTTCTCCGGTAGCAAGGTTAGACACTGTCAGAACCCTATTGGCCAAAGCAACACAACACAAATGGAAAGTTTACCAAATGGAGGTCAAGTCAACATTCCTAAATGGTTTTTTAGAAGAAGAAGTTTATGTCGATCAACCACCTAGATTTGAAGTCCAAGAGCACCCAGCGAAAGTGTATCGGTTGAAGAAAGCCTTGTATGGCTTAAAGCAAGCTCCAAGAGCTTGGTACAACAAAATTGACACTTACCTGATCAAAAGTGGCTTCAACAGAAGTCAAAATGAACCAAGACTTTATACCAAAACAGATCAGCACGATAAAATACTAATTGTATGTTTATATGTTGATGACATGATTTACACAGGAAATCTAGAGCTAACAGATAAGAAACATGCCATGCAATCTGAGTTTGAGATGACAGATCTTGGCATAATGAAATATTTTTTAGGCATTGAGGTTCTCAATCAGCCAAAGGCATTTTTGTCTGTCAGCAAAAGTATGTAGCAGACATCCTCAAAAGGTTTCACATGGAAGGATGAAATCCAGCAGAAACCCCCATACCTTTAGGCACAAAGTTGAGAAATAATGATGAAGGTCCCACAGTGGATTCTACTTTATACAAAATTTTAGTAGGCAGTTTGTTGTATCTTACATCAACTAGGCCTAACATCATGTATGCAGCTAGCCTTGTTTCCAGATTCATGGAATCACCAAAAGATTCTCATTGGAAAATGGCCAAACGAATTTTGAGATATGTTTCAGGAACAATAAATTTCAGTTTATGGTACACTAAATTTGATAGTAATCAACTCTCTGGTTACACAGATAGTGACTTTGCAGGCAACCTAGATGACAGGAAAAGCACATCAGGATATGTTTTTCAACTAGGCATGAACCTGATTTCATGGGCATCGAAGAAACAACCAATTGTATCAATATCTTTTGCAGAGGCAGAGTATGTAGCTGCTACCTCAGCTTCATGTCAAGCTGTATGGCTGAGAAGATTATTGACAGACATGTCACAAACAGAAAAGGATCCAACTCCTATTTTCTGTGACAATACATCAACAATTGCATTATCTAAGAACCATGTGTTTCACAAGAAAAGTAAACACATTGACACTTAGTTTCATTTCATACACGAGCTAGTCAATACGGGGGATATTGCACTACAATTTTGTGGTTCTCAAGATCAGCTTGCTGATATCTTCACAAAGCCACTAGGAAAGTCATTTTTTGATTTTCAGAGACAACACTTAGGTATAGTCAGTGCTGATGATTATAACTGTTGAGTCTAAGAGGGAGTGTTAAATATATTGTACCCTCAACAGTCTGACTGTACACTGCCAGCTGTACTGGATAGTTGTACTTTCTATTTTTGTCTTGGTTGAGCATATTTAGCTGAACCATCTCCCATTGCATTGTATCAACTGCTACACAACTTCTTCAGTACTTCTTCATACATTTCAATATACTATTCTATTCTTTTCTCTCTTCATTTCTCTTTGCCTCACAATTTATCACTTCAATGCTCAACGATTTTACACATCTATGCACAATGATTTTACACTTTATCTCTGTGGTTTTTTTTGTTAGTATGACTCTACGTGTGGAGGAAAGCCACCCGGTTTTCGACCACATATCTCTACATTTTCATGAGGGAAATTTACAAACTTTGTGTTGAAATCTTTCCCAACGATTTGTCTTTTACCCTATGTGTTTTCGGTTGGGAGGATTACAACACCGCGATCAATTTATTTCCCAACAATTTTCCTTTGATCTCTTTGTTTTTTGTTGGGAGGATTACAAACACTACAACACTTTTTTTTTGCTCCACGATTGTCCTTAATCTCTGTGTTTTTCACCTTAACGGTCATGGTTAGATTCTGTGCTTTTCCCCAGGCTCACTTTTTCCTTCCAACAACCCTTCCTTTTTCCAATCCCTTGTTGAACATCACCACATAAATCTCAAGGTAAATCTCTCTAGTGAGAGTCCCAACTTTGATTCTGCTGATGTCCCCTTTTCGGGGAAGACTTGTCATCCTGGTTAAATTATTTCATAATTTTAGGCTCACTTGAGTTCTTGTATAACGTAGTCAACGACTTGATTAATGACTCATGACATTTTTCCTACCTTAAGGTTAGATAGTAAAACCTTGTATGGAATAACCCTTAGAATTACCATCCTCAAGCACGAGATCAAGTTTTATCCTCGGGTCAAAGTGTCTCTTCATAAATCAAACAAGTTTACCTTTTTATTTTAATTTTAAATGAATAAGGTGATAAAAAGTTTTAGTAGAAATAAAACACCTCTACCAATTTATAATTTAGACATATGCCAAGACAATAATAAATAGAATAAATAAAAAGAGAGAATCTATATGTTTAGAAACTTAACTAGATTTATATGTCTATCTACTTTAAATTTTATCATAGATCAATATGTGCACCATATTAAGAATATCATCAAAAATGGAAAAATGAATGGAGAATTTTTGGACTCATGGGTGTGTAGCTCTTAATTTGTTTGCGTCTTAAAATAATTTGATAGTTGTCTTGCGTCATGAATAAATGAGAAGCATGGTTGATTATGTAATTTTTATGTTAGCGCTTTAAAAACAAAGTGGGTTACTCTTGCGCCATTGAGAGATGTTGATGTATGATCGATTATGTATGTTTATATTAGAATTTGTGCGCCATTAAATTTTAGGATGTGAGACTAATTATGTGATTTGCTTACCTTGTGCAATGAAATAATTGATATTTGTTTTGCGCCATGGTATGTATGGACGGTCATGGGTGCAATTGCTTGATGCACCACTAAAATGTTAATTGTTGTTGAATTTAATGATTGATTAATCGCACGCCTTGAAGTAAAGTAGATGTATTCCAATGTTCCTTGAAAATAAAATAAATTTGATTACATTGTGCCTTAACTTATGTCATTGTATGATGGATTTAGTAATCAAATTCTCTTGTTCCTTGGAATTTATGTGATGTGTGATTGATTCATAGAACACTATTGCACATTGATCATCATTGATGTTGTTGATTTAGATAGTTGGTTTAGGACTTGATTGTGTTAGTTGGATGTAGACATCTACTTGTTCCTCAGAACAATCGCTCGCCTTGAGACCTTAAATGGTCAAAATCAATCGGATGAATCCTGGGCTTGAGCGTTGCTTATGTGTCTTGGAGGTCCTAACCTTGCAGGGTAGGTTGGGAGTGTAGTATCTTTTTGTCATCTTTATGTCACATTTATCTTATCGTTATGTTATATTTATGTTATCCTTATGTTATCTTATGTGATGAATTGAGCAATTAAGAGTATCGATGATTCCAGTTGATCGTGATGAGTTGATCTTGTGTTTCCATTTATGATTCTTGTAGATTATGTGTCGTTATCTAAACATGATGATATGTTGATTATGTGCCGTTACTAATTATGTTGATGTGTTGGTTGTGGCGTTATTAATTACAACAACGAGTTTTTGTAATGATTTAATTATGATTTCATCTTTTATGAGTTGCTATGAATTATGTGTTGACGTTACTTTCTTTATGCATAATTTTTTTTTATCTCTTGTTCTTTTCTTTTCTAGTCGTAATAGAGGGGTCATTACAGTATGGTCTTCAACATGTCATTTGGACTAGAGGTATACTTTTGACAACATATGATGTTGTTATAAATAATTGGAAAGTAATTAGAGGGGATTGTCATGGAATATATGGATATAGAGATACAAGTGAATGTATTGTTACATGGAATTATGTGATCTTGGATGAGGGGCACATCATAAAAAATCTCAATACTCAAAGAAACCTAAAGGAAATGTGGGATTTATTTGACTCTTGTTTCCCATAACTAGTGGGAGATAAAAAGGAATTCAAGACAAGGTATGAGGACCTCATTTTATATGCTTATCACAAGAAAGAAACTCAAAGACAAAAATGGATTGGTTCCAAATTTTCACTTGAATTGAGAGAAAAGATTCAGCCATACATTTTTCATAATCTAAAGAGTGAAGTATTCCCACAATCTGGGTATTTTTTTCAATGCAAAGTAGGAAAAAAGGATGACATAATTATGTGGTTGAAATTGACAGTGTGCTAGCAAAACTTGTACACAAAATTTCTTAATAGTGAAATGTCTCATTCATGGGTTGATGGTTCGGCTTTGGCCACTCTAACAATATTGAAAAATATATGTGACCATCCTAGAGTATTGAAAAAGAGAGCAACTAATGACTTAGAAAACACAATGCAATCCATGATTAAAGGAGCATGTGTTTTTGAGGAAGAAGAGATACATCCAAAAGTTGTTGTTGTAGTAGAGATGTATGCATCCTTAGCAAGCATTGTTGAGATGGAAAATAGAGAGAAGAAAAATGGAAATGTGTCATGGAAAATTGCGTTTTTAATGGAACTAGTGAATAACCTCATTGCAAAGGACCATCGAGTGTTGATTTTTTATCAGACTAGAAAAATTCTTAATATTATTCAGGAGGAAGTACGAAGCAAGGGTTAAAATTTTATGTGGATTGTTTCCATACCAAAGGAATGTGACAGAGATAAATTTGTAGATGAATTTCAAGTGAATGTCAAAATTCCTATATTTTTATTGACATCACAAGTAGGTGGTCTAGGGATTACACTTATTGGAGTTGATCGAGTGGTTTTTTTTATCTTTCTTGGAACCCAAGCATGGATAATCAAAGTGTGGATTATTCATATCACATTAGGAACTTAATAAATTTGTTGTTCTATCATTTAGTTACTTGTGGCACCATTGAAGATAATGTTTATCTAAAACATGTATTGAAAGTAGGCTAATCCAAAATGCCAATAGAGCACAAACAATAAACTCAGTATTTTAGTCACCAGGAATTTCATGAACCTTTTAGAATACTAGAAAGTGGTTTTGATGTTTTTCTGACTCAACACCAACTTCTTAAAGAGAATGAAATTCAACGTGAAATTGATGATTTATTAAAGAAACTTATTGAGTCCCTCTAAGGCCAAGGTATTTTTGGAGTTAGTTATCATAACTTAATATATTCTAAGATAGAATCAATGCAATATCCACCACCTAAATATAATTCCATGTCAAATTGGGCCCAAGGAAAAAATTATATATAGGGTATATGTCAAGAATTCCTCCATAAAAAAAATCACATGATGATATTGTAAATAGAAGTGAGTATGCTTTTAGGCCAAAAGATGTTAAACCTATTATGCATGAAACTCCTCTAGTAGGTGATGATGGTAAGGAAAATTCCATCAAGGAGAATATCATACATCTCTCACCCATTCTTACAGATGAGGCTATGGTTTCTAAGCTAGATGGGAAAATTAAGAATTTAGATCCAAGAACGTTTTTTAACCTATGCTTCATGGTCGAAGAATTTTAAGAGGGGATTAATTATAATGAGTCTAAAATTAATTAATTAATTTTTTATTAATCATACACTATTTTAGTATCCATTCCTAGGGTTTCATCCCCTTTCATTGTCTTGTATATATATATTGTAATACTCTTTTTTAATACATTCATCAAAGAATTTATAAAATTAATTGTTTATTTGGAATATTTTTCTTCCAACTAGACTTCATACCTTGTTCAAAATTGACTTAATGATTCAAAAATGTAAAAAAATATCAATTTATGCATCTTCAAATGATGCTTCCAAATTCCAATACATATCAAGGATGTAAATAGATTAACAAGTATTCAATTGGTGTTTTGATTATATTACACTTGAAAAACTCATTAAGGTATAAGTTAGTGAATAAGAAAATAATAAATATATTTTGATAAATGTGCATTATATTTAAAAAACATATTTCCATCATAATATGCAATGCAAAATTGTGATTCCTTAGAAAAAACTCTCATAGGCATTAGAAGGTCTTCTCTCTCATAACATCATGAGAAATTATTATTGTTCAAACACAACAAGTACCATCTAATTCAATGGTGAGAAAATTCATTCAACATGTGTTTCCATTTTCCAAAAAAAAAAAAATTGAAAATGGAGTTGAGGCTATAACTTTCCAAAGGATTAATTTTTAAAGGTCATGTTATTAAACTATTCAAATATTGAATTTTCCAACTGATACTCAAGAATTCTAGAATTCATTCCATGGGTTTTGTCATTTTCTGGAAAAAAAGAAATAAAAATGGAAGCAAGGCTACAATCTCCAATAAATTTATTTTTAAATGGTAATTCTATGAAACTATTCAATCTTTCAATTTTTACACCGATACTCAAGAATTCTAGAATCAATTTAGCACAAAAAATGAACTTACATTTGCAGATGTTGGTCAGTGGGGTTGCTACTTCAAATAGGGAGACAATTATTTGAGGTTATCTAACCATTATTAAAATAATATTAAGGGAAAGAACCAAGGCCATTGTTGAAAGAAGATGAATGCATGGATATATTAGTTTAGAACATAATAGAAATTGTTTCACAAAGGTTGGATATTTGAATATCAATTATGTCTTAGTGACCTTGATCACATGATCCAGGTATCCAATATTGGGCTAGCATTTCTACACAAAATATGTTAGTAATAGTGATTGACCAACTCCCGCAAGTTATATATAAAGATATGAAATTCAAAATGAACAAAAAAGGGAGAGGGAGAGATTAGTGTAAAGGAAGTAATGGGACATCTACAAAGTTTCAATTATGTCTTATGTAATTCCAAATGTATTTCCTATTGGTGTGCAATAGTATGTTGACAATTTATTGTTGGATATGTGTTATATTCTTTGTAGTATAGGGGTGAATTTTGGGTCAATATTATTTTCCTATTGTTTTCGTCCAATGGGTTTTTGGTCGATGGTTTTTGGGTTTTTGGTCAATGGTTTTTTGGCTAATGGCTTTCTTTATTGGAAAATGGTTTTTTCCCATTGTATTCTAATTCTAGTTTAGGAATTGGGGTATTGAAGGTTAGAGAAAATATCTATATATATTGTATTATACATGGATGGAAATATAAGAAAAAACTAAAGAGAAGAAGTAGTGGAGAAGCTCATAGAATGTTGGTTTTCCCGCTTGAGTTTGCATAGTAAACATTCTATGTAATTTGTTTGAATGCCATTATTTACTTTATGTTTTAACTGTAGAATATATATGCATTATTTAATTAACAAGTTAAAAACTAAAAGTTGGTATGAGAGTGTCATGCATGGTTCTGACACGGAGAAATAATTTGTCTTCAGGTGGACGCCTTTGTTTCTAAGGGTTTGGATTGTTTTTGACATATGATAGACTTGTGATAAACCTTCTTAGTGGAAGCTTTACAATGGTAATTTTGTAGGGATGTTATATTATTTGCAGTGAAAGTCTATTCAAGGTGAACCGAATAACGGTCGAAGGTCGAGGTGGATCGACAATAAGTCCAAGGTCGAGGAAGTTGACCAGGCAGTGTCGAAGTTGAAGATATAGAAAACAAGTCAACCAAAAAGAGGTCGAAGTGTGGGCATGAAACGACCGACTAGAGATCGAATGAAGGAACAATTGGTAGTCGACAGGTAACCTGACTTGGAGTCAATTGTAAGGGATTTGTGAGATTTGTAGCCAATGATATACATGGATCTGTAACCATTTTTGGGCACTAATATTTATGTTTTTTCCTATTGTAAAGCCTATAAAGAGGCGTGTTGTAAAACTGTAAATGGTAATCGTAGAATGTACTTATGCAGGTTAATGAATGTGTAATTGTAGTTTTTTGTTCATGCATATGTAAGCCATATTGGCTACAGGGTTATTCTTGCATAGGAAAGAAGGTATGATGTCGATTTTGTCTTAGTTGTGGACCACGGTTAAACATGCAAACTTTTATTTTGATTGAATAAGAGAACAAGAGAGTAGAACACTCAAAGGAATGCTAGTTTTTCCTGGTTGAGGGTTCCAGGGTAAAATATCAGTGTATTTTTTGATTTCTTGTGTTATTTGCATTCTTGATTGAATTATTCTTCTATTAAGCCAGTTATCATTTGTGGATATTAAGATCATTGAAGAGGAGAAGTGTATCAACCTATTATGTTCTTTTCCAGACTTCTGGGATAGCTTAGTCATGGCTATTGGAAGTAATACAACCACACCAGTGCTAGTGGACATGGTTGCATCTCTGATATCAAAAGAAATAAGAAGGAAGAACATGGAAGGATCAACCAAAGATTCTCTAATAGTGAGAGGTTGACCGATAGACAGAGATAAAGGAAGATTATCTAGTAGAAAGTTCAAGTTGAAGGGTAGATCTMAATCCCCAGTTCAGTCGAYGTGAATATGTTGGAAATGTAGTAAAGTTGGGCATTATAAAAAGGATTGTAAGTTGAAGGCAACAAAATTCAATGCTAGAACTAACAAGAAGAAGTCGAATGAGATAAACATGACCTTAGACAAGGAAGGTGATGTGTACCTGATGTCGATTAGTACATAGTCGGATCAAGTTATTTGGTTGATCGACTAAGGAGAATCCTATCATACGACACCACATTAATAATGATTCTATGAATATGAACGATATGATGGGGATGATGTGTTCTTGGGGGGCGACTCAATAACTAGAATTGTCAAATTGGGAAGAGTCTAACTGACACTACAGGATGGGAGGAAAAGAACACTTCCAGGTGTGTTAAACATTCCAGGTTTGGACAGAAACATGATATCTATTAGAAACATGAGTGATGCAGGTGTGCATACTCTTTTTGAGAAGGATTCGTGCAATATAGTCAAAGGTGTGATGGTATTAATGAAAGGAGTTCAGATTGGTACCTTGTACAAGATGTTAGAGAATGTCGACTTGACTGGATGAAACATCATATTTTCTCCTGAAATCGAATTGATTATGACTCGACTCGAATCTACGTCTACACAACTCGACTCGATTAGAGCTAAGTCGATTCAAATCGACTAGAAAACATATGAATAAATCGAACCGACCAAGTTATGGCATGAGAGGATGGGACACATTGGAGAAAAATGAATTCAAGATATGCAAAGAAAAGGTATGGTCGAAGGCTTTCCTGAATGTCGTTTAGAAGTCAAATTTTATGAACAATGAATATATGGAAAACAAAGTCGGGTGAGGTTCCCATCTAGAGTGACAAGGGAAAGTGGGATTATAGAACTGGTTCATAGTGATGTGTTTATCCCGGTTACAGTGCCTTCACTTGGTGGATCCCTGTATTATGTCTCCTTCATAGATGATTTTTACAAGAAGACATGGATATATTTCTTGAGGAAGAAATCATATTTTTTTGAGAGATTTAAGGAGTTTAAAGATCTTGTGGAAAACCAGACAGAGAAGAGGATTAAATTGTTGAGGACTGACAATGGTGGTGAATTCTGTGGAAAGGAATTTAATCATTTTTGTAAGCAGTGTGGCATAGCATGCCAAACAAATACACCATATACCCCACAAAAAAATGTATTTTCCAAGAGAATGAACAAAACATTGATGTATAAGTCAAGGATCATGCTTAGTGGTGTTGGGATCACACAAGAATTTTGGGTAGAGGCACTTGACACTGCAATATATATAGTGAATATTTCTTCTTCGTCGACAATAGTCCAAAAAAATCCAAATGAGGTATGGTATGGTGAGAATCCCTCACTGGAATATATCAAAGTGTTTGGTTGTGATGCATTTGTGCATGTTTCCAAGAAAAGGATGAGCAATTTAGACAAGAAGGTAGTCAAATATATTTTCCTTGGATATAAAGAAGGAATGAAAGGATATAAGCTTTGGCATCCAACATCAAGGATAAAAATGTATAGTCGATATGTGGTATTCATAGAAGTCGAAGGTAAGTTCGATTATGAGGAAGTTATTTAGACTGAGAATAATCCTGATACAGTGTGGTTTGAACTAAGGAATGAAGAAGATGATTCAGATGAGTCGACTAAATCTAAGGAAGAAGTGGAACAACTAAATTTGATGGTAAGGAGGTTAGAAATAATAAGGAAACCAATCGAAAGGTATAGTCTGCACGAATTTGTTTCACATTCATGTTGACTTCCATAGACGATGAGCCCAAGTCAGTCGGTGAGGCAATTGGCTGGAAAGAGGGTAAATTCTGGGAGGACATCATGGTCGAAGAGATAGAATCCCTGTACAATAATGAGACATTGGATTTAGTCAAGTTAACTACTAGAATAAATCCCATTGGTAGCAAGTGGGTGTTCAAGAAGAAGATGAATGTCGCAGGGCAAGTCGAGAAGTTCAAATCTTGACTAGTAGTGAAAGGTTATTTCCAAGTCGAGGGAGTCGAATTTAGTGAGATTTGTTCCCATGTTGTAAAACTAACTTCCATTAGAGTACTAATGTCTATGGATGAAACATTCAATCTATAAATAGAATAGATGGATGTGAATACAATGTTCCTACATGGGGACCTAGAAGAACAAATCTACATGAAACAACCTAAAGGATTTGTACTAAAGGGACAACAAGAGTTGGGTGTGCAAACTCAAAAAATCCCTTTATGGTATAAATCAATCACCAAGGATGTGGCACCATAAGTTTGACACATACATCCTTATTTTGGTATTTGTGAGAAGAAAATATGATCACTGCATATATTCCAAGGAAGAAGGTGGTCATTTCATATATGTAGCTTTGTATTTCGATGACATGTTGTTGATTGGAAACAACATAAATGTAATCAAGGAGGTGAAGAAGAAAATATCATCCAAGTTTAGCATGAAGGATCTTGGTAAAGATAAATTCATTCTAGGAATGGATATTAAGAGAGATCGAGCTACTAGAAATATCTAGTTGAATAAGAATAAGTATATTGAAAAAATTATGAAACGATTCAACATGCAGGACTATAAACCAATGAAGGTTTCAATTGTTATGGGAGAAAGGCTTACTATTGAATAGTGTCCAAATACATAAGAAGAAATAGAGGGCATGTAACATATTCCCTATGAAAGAGCTTTTGTTATTCTAATGTATGTGATGGTCTGCACTTGAACAGACATTTCCCATGCAGTGGGATTGTTGAGTAGGTACATGTCGACACCTATAAAGGATCACTAGAGAACTTTCAAGAGACTATTCAAGTATTTTTGTGGCACGAAGGATTATGCTATATGCTACCAAGGAAAACCTAGAGGTGGCAATAGTAAATTAGATGTACATGGCTTTGTTGACACCGACCGGGCTAGAGATCTAGATCGACGGAGATCGACCAATGGATATGTATTCAAAATGTTTGGTGGAGAAGTAAGTTGGATGAGTAAGAAACATGCGGTTGTAGACTTGTAAAAAACACAATATGAATACATGGAGGCCACTCATGGATGCAAAGAAGCGGTATGGCTTCAAAGGTTGTGTTCAGGAATAGGGTTTGAGAAGAGATCTATGAAGGTAAGTTGTGATAGTCAAAGCACAATATTTATCGCAAAGAACCTTGTTTATCAATCAAGACTAAGAAAATTTATGTACAATACCATTTCGTAAGAGACATGGTGGAAAATAACAAGGTGCTACTAGAGAAAGTAGACACATTGGAAAACATAGAAGACTCGTTGACCAAGTCTATGAGTGTTGTGAAGTTCTCTTGGTGTAGATATGAAATGGGAATTGTTTCCCTGGGTGTGTGAATGAAATTTCAAGAATCTCATGTTTCAAAAAATAAGACAAGTAGAGAAAGGTGGGTTGTTATATTMTTTGCAGTGAAAGTCTAGTCGAGGTGAATCAACTGACGGTCGAAGTTCAAGGTGGATCGACATCAAGTCAAATGTCAAGGAAGTCAACTGAGCAAAGTCAAATTCRAAGATATCGACGATAAGTCAACCAACAAGAGGTTGAAATGCGAGCATACGATGAGTGACTAGATATGGAATGAAGGGCCAACTGGTAACCCGACTTCAAGTCGACTATAACAGAATCCTGGGATTTGTGGGATTTGTAGCCAATGATATGTATGGATCTGTAACTGTTTTTAGGTGCCAATATTTAGGGTTTTTCATTTTTAAATCCTATAAAGAGGTTTTTTTTAACACTGTAAAGGGTAATCGTAGAATGCACTTATGAAGGTTAATGCATGTGTAATTGTGGGTTGTTGGTCATGCATATGTAATCCATATTGGCTACATGGTTGTTGTTGCAGAGGAAATAATGAATGATGTCTTAGGTGTGGACCAAGGCTAGACATGTAGCCTTTTATTTTGATTGAATAAGACAACAATAGAGCATAACACTCAAAGGAATACTATTTTTTCCTGGTTAAGGGTTCTAGGGTAAAATATCAGTGTACTGTGTGATTTATTGTGTCATTTGCATTCTTGATTAAATTATTCTTCTCTTCTGCTAGGATTAGTGTGGAAGTATCTGTAATTTCCTCACAAATTATTGTATTGAAATAATGACAAGTAGCTCTAGAGTGGAGATTGATAAGTTCAATGAACAAGGTTTTGAGTTGTGGAAGCTCAAGATCAGGTTCTTCTAGTGGATAAGGAATAGTGGGTGGCTATGGACCTGGGTACTAAGCCTAGTACTATGTTGAAAGAATATTAGAAAAAGTTAGAAAGAAAGACAAGGAGTATTATTCTCCTTTGTCTCTTAGACTCAATATTGTTGAATGTCTCTGGAGAAGACATTGTAAAGAATACATGGGAAAAATTACATAACTCATATCAGTTAAAGTCCCCAGTAAATAAGTTGTTTTTGTGAAAGAATTTGTTTTATATTAGGATAGAAGATGGTGACTCTATGAAAAAAAATCTAAATTCTTTCAATACTCTGGTAAGTCAACTTATTTTTGTTGATATAAAGTTGGAGGAAGAAGATAAGTGTATTACCTTGTTATATTCTCTACTAGAATCTTGGAATAACTTAGTTGTATCAATAGCTAGTACTAATTGGCAGTCTACATTAAATTTTGAGGATGTAGTTGCATCCTTGTTATTAGAGTAAATGAGAAGAAAATAAATGGGAGAGAATAGCACATATGCATTAATGGTAAGGGATTTTTCCAAAGAAATAATAAATGCGTTTATATGAGGGAGATATAAGTCTAGAAGAATATCTAAATCTCTAGGGGATTCTTTAAATAAAGTATATCGAAAATCCGGTAAACTAGGGAATTTTAAGAAGACATGTTGAGAGAGGTAAAGGGCCAGATGATATTACTTGTATGCAAGAGAATCCCTCATCATAAGAAAGAGGGGATATACATTTGGATTCTACAAGTACATAGTCAAAAAGTGAGGTATGTTTCATTGACTCATGCGCCTCTTTTCATATGGCTCCTCATAGTGAGTGGTTGTATGGGTATCAAAGGTATGCCGATGACGTGTTCCTAGAAGATGATTGGACATGAAAAGTCACATGACATGGAAGAGTCAAGTTGTAGTGGAAATAAGGAACAATTATAATTCTTCCTAGGGTTTTACACATTCCATATATGGCTAGGAAACTAATATCTATGGGTAAGATGGATGATGGATATGTACATGTTGTATTTGAAAAGGACAAAGTCAAAATGGTTTGAGGGGTAATGATATTGATGAGGGGAGTTTTGTTTGGAACTATGTATAAGCTATTGGGAATCATTGTCAATAATGGGCGTGACATTACTATGGTTCATGAAGGATAAAATGAAGAAGCGAAAGCCCCTACTCACTCTAGAAATAATACTCTTATAAACATAAATATACCTATAAAATAAATATTAATAACATAATAATTAAATGATAATCAATAAATAATAATTATTAATAATGAAAGGACAAGTATCAAAGGAAATGACTATTGGTTAAGTGCACCCCTGTGTGGGCATATAAGTGAGCCCTCATTAACATTTGTAATCATCTTACTATTCATTGGTATACATTATATATATTTGTCTGTATGGATTTGATTACTATATTCCAAATATTTTGGATTATTTATGCATGACAAACTTTGTTCGTCTCATTTGGTATCAGATCCCCTTCTTGGGCATTCTTCTATTACCGGATGTTGGCCAACAATTTTGTTTCCGAGTTTCTCTAAAGTCACCAAATCAAGCCTTTGGCCATATAAAAACTCATAATTCTGTTGAATATATTCCACTGCAAATTCAAAATACGTACGTAATTGGTTTATGAATAAAAAAATAAGAAAAATAAAATCAAAGTGTTTCAATATAAAAATTACATAAGAAAATTATAAAGTCAAAATATTAAATACAAAGGTGAAATCGTGCATTAGTTGACCAACAATTACCAAGAAGTTAGGAGGAGTAAAAGCTGCATCTCCATAACTTTACGAGTAAAAGTGAAGTATATAAGTTAAATAAGTCAAAAAGGGAATCCCAATCAAAACCTCACGTCAAAGGTCATGATCACTCATTAAAAAAAAAAAGTTACTAAGTTTATTAAAAGGGCCCAAGAAAATAGATAATATTAATATCTTATTTTAAAAGAAAATATATTAATTATTATTATTAAGAGAAAGTATATTTTAGTGGGGTTGTTAAAAAAGAAAAAAAGGATTTTTCATAAAATTTACCACAAAGTGTAAAATGGTGACAAGTATTATTGAGTGATTGAAGTTATGCAAGAGTATTTGAATTTTTTAAAATAAAAGAGAAAAAGTAAAAAAAAGTATTTAAAGGTGCCTTTAAAAGAAAGTTTTTTTTTTAAGATAAGTAATATATATAATATATTACAAAACAATTATTAAAAAAACAAGTTATAGCAAAAAGTATAAGAGAGAAACCATTAAAAGAAATTACAAGAAGTAAAATCAAGACAAAGGACCAATTATTTAAAAAAAAGAGACCACATACCTAGTACATCCAAATTAATTATCGAAGGGATATTATAAAAATAATCTTAAGGCCATATTCAAAGTTATAAAAAGTGCATAGCTTTATATATTATTTGTGGATAAAGGAGAACTAAACATATATTGAGGTGATATTTTTAAAAGGGTATTTAATTAAAATACTATTAAATCACTTAATATAAAAGTACTTTTATAAAGTATAAAAAAAGGGTTACTTAAAGTGGATATAAAGTATAAAAAAATGCGTAAAGGATATATATATATATATTATTGGAGAGACAAAATTGAAAATAAAAAGAAAACAAAGGTGAAGAAAAGTTTTGAAGTACAAAGTACCTTGAATGTACAAATTGATTAAAATCTAAAAATAAATCTTAAATCCAATACAAGTTTATTAAAAGAAATGGACAATTCCATATATAAATCAAAATTTTGGACTAAATGTCCTTTTTGTGAAATGAAGTTTGAGTATATGACAATTTTTAAAAATCAAAATTGTTTCCATCGGATTTGTGGGAAATCATTTTTTCTGGAAGAATATCAATATAACTTAAAACAAAATATTATGAATATTGAAATGAGAACTAGGACATTATAAAGCGAGCAATACAAAATTANTAAAATCTAAAAATAAATCTTAAATCCAATACAAGTTTATTAAAAGAAATGGACAATTCCATATATAAATCAAAATTTTGGACTAAATGTCCTTTTTGTGAAATGAAGTTTGAGTATACGACAATTTTTAAAAATCAAAATTGTTTCCATCGGATTTGTGGGAAATCATTTTTTCTGGAAGAATATCAATATAACTTAAAACAAAATATTATGAATATTGAAATGAGAACTAGGACATTATAAAGCGAGCAATACAAAATTATAGTTTGAAATTGAGAAGGAGAAACATTGTAATGGGTTAACATAGAAGGATAATTGTTATTTAAAAGAGCGTATTCGGGAACTCATCGAACAAAATGAAGAACTAAAGACCAAAAGACAAAAAATGGACCAAAATTTGCTAGAACGCGATGAAGAAATATTACAATTAAAAAATAATTATCAAAATTTACTAGTTAAAATTAGAAATTCAAAAGACAAGAAGCAAGGCAATAAAAATTAAAAACAAGAAAATCAAGGTCTCAAGGAGAAATTAACTGAAAAAGAGGAAGAAATATCCTACCTAAGGAACCTTAACCAAAAGTTACTTGAAAAAATGAAAATAGTAAAAGACGAAAGAAAAGAGAATCTAGAATTAGAAAAAGGCGACATGTCAGAAAATAAGGAAGAAATTTTACGATTAAGATGACATAATTAGGATTTATTAACTCAAATTAAAAATCTCAAGCATGATAAGAAATATTTACAAGAAGAGATACATCACAAAACATGATTAGTTGACAAGGGAAAAATGACTGGCCCAATAGAGAAATTATCTGACATTCAAATTTTGACGGTAGAAAAAAGAACCAATACAAAGTCAGTTGATGTTCAAATTCAAAAGAATGCTTACATTGACAAATCAATGAAAATATAAAAAGAAGATCATTCCAAGGAAAAATCACAAGATATTAGGATACCTTATCATCATCCAAATCACAAGAGTCATTACGACCAACGACTAGGAGAAGAGGAAAATAAACAATTCTCTTCTTACCAACAAATAAACTACCACACTGAAAAAGAACAAAGACAAAATCAACAAGTTGTAACAAAGCTTAAAATGAGAAAAAGCATTTGAACAATTGATCATCAAACAATTCCAGTGAAGTTAGATTCGGTATGGATCACTCCCCAGAATATGCAACGCATCAGTTTGGGAATTTGAAGGTTATATCATCTTGTTTCATCCARAGTCACAAATACAATCACAACAGATTTGAGAAGACATCGCATGCCATAATTTTTTTTAAAAGGGAATCCTTCTAGTGATTATTCTTTGAGGAAAAATAATTTTTAAGGGGAAGGAAATGTTATGCACATAAATATGCATATAAAATAAATATTAATAACATAATAATTAAACAATAATTAATAAATAATAACTATTAATAATGAAAGGACATGTCTCAAAGGACATGGTTATTGGTTAAGGGCACCCATGAATGGGTATATAAGAGAACCCTCATTATCAATTGTAATCATCTTACTATTCATTCTTATACATTATATATATTTTTCTGTATGGATTTGATTACTATATTCCAGATATTTTGGATTATTTGTGGGTGACGAACTGTTAAGAACCTGAATAGATCCACAAATA
Organism: Picea sitchensis; assembly: GCA_010110895.2. Classification (NCBI taxonomy): domain Eukaryota; kingdom Viridiplantae; phylum Streptophyta; class Pinopsida; order Pinales; family Pinaceae; genus Picea; species Picea sitchensis. Next base: position 212,391 of record SNQJ01S0000710.1, read on the forward strand.
ATGAATACACAATAGATCCATAGAGAAAGACATAAGAAACCACACTTTATTATTACCAAACCCTTGAGGTAGGGAAACACCATACAATGGATCTTATTATGGAAGAGATCCTCTCATGTTTACGTGCCTCTTCGAGGGGGCATCCTCCTATGGAGCTACAAATCACAATACAATACTTATAATCATGTCCCATTACATTGCTTGAACCCCTTTATATAGTTCTACCATCACCTAAGAACATTCTAGATGATGAATCTTCTAGAAGTAAAACCTTCTAAGAAGACCTCTTACATTTATTATTTCTAACTACCATAGTGGGCCTTATTTAATAACACAGTGGACCTAGTCCACCTTAGATTGAATGGCCTCCATTATTATCACTATGGGCCCTCCAGACCCCCCCCACTACCTATCTAGCTACCTTACATTCCATCCCCCTTATGAAAGCGTTGTCCTCAATGCTTGATGTACAACCATATACCAGGGTCCCATGGATAAGTGTGGATAATAGTGTTGAAGTAGACTAGAGAACCAGGGTCCCATTGAGAAATGGTATCCACCATGCTGAAGTAGTCCAAACTCCATTGTAAACCATGGTCCCATGTCTAATTTCTCATGTGAACCCCACATGAAATATATCGACACCCAATAACCAACTGAAAATGATGCTCCCAATACTGACATCTATCATGTGGATCCAAATAAGAATATTCATCCACATAGTGGGAGATGATAAAAGATGAATATGGAAGGAACAATACCATTGTAGAATATGCAGGCTGGATGTTAGTAACTATCTCCTGATGTGATACATTGATGTTCTCTACAAAAGGTGGAGTAGAGTCATGAAATAAAATATGGAAGTGGTTGTCATCCAAGAAATGACAACTATCCATATACCAATCATCGCAATCAACTTCAAAATCATACCAAGCATATATTTCTTGATTATATTCATCCCTAAGGTCTGCCATAAGAAACCTCTCCTGCATTTTGTCCAAAGAATCTTGAATACTAGGAAAACTATCATTGAGGCCATCTACAAAGCCATCTAATCTACTATTCAATGTGTCAAACAATTGGGCTTTGAATGCTTCAGTAATCTGTAGAATTTATTTGAGGGTTTGAGAAGAAATAGACATTTGAGAACCCCATGAAAATTTATGAACTCTACAGTCCCTCCACTGTCACATAAAAACACAAAAAATAGAATGATAAATTACTGCAGAAAATCACGACGTTTTCTGGAAAAACCCTGAAAAACTGTTGAATTTAAAATGCTCATAACTTCACTTCTCGGACTCCGTTTCGGCTGATTTGTATTTTGAAATTAGGTGAAATTGTGAGAGGAACTCATATCTGTAATTTTTTGGGGAAAATTCGGCCTCCAAATTCTACATAAATAAAAAACAATCGCACCGTCGTCCGTGGAAAAAACCCTAAAAATTTGTAGATTTTAAAACTTCAATATCTTAACTTCCCAGACTCCGTTTCGGACTATTTTTTTTTTCAAATTGGGTATTTTTCTGAGAGGAACTCAGATAAAAAATCTTTTTCTATGAATTGTTCACTGAAATATACCAAAAATGTCTGGAATGCCACGACCCTCTTTTTTCTTCTCTAAAAAACAAATCTGCAAAAATAATAAATATTTGCCCACAATGTTTGTCAAGGAAAGTGATTTGATACCACTTTTTAAGAACCTGAATAGATCTAAAAATATAATCACCACAAATATTGAATACACAATATATCCAGAGAGCAATATAGAAGAAACCACACTTTATTATTACCAAACCCTTGAGGTAGGGAAACACCATACAATGGATCCTATTATGGAAGAATCCTTTCCTGTTCACTTTCCTCTTTGAGGGGGCATCCTCCTATGCATCTAAAAATCACAATACAATACTTATCTTTATGTCCCATTACATTTCTTGAACCCCTTTATATATTGCTACCATCACCTAAGAACATTCTAGAGGAGGAATCTTCTAGAAGTAGAACCTTCTAAGAATTCATCTTACATTTATTATATCTAACTACTCATTCATTATATATAAATACCATAATGGGCCTTATTTAATAATATAGTGGACCTAGTCCACCTTAGATTGAATGGCTTCCACTATTATCACTATGGGCCCTCTAGGCCCCCTCACTACCTCTCTAGCTACCTTACACGAACTTTGTTCGTCGCAAATACAATGCTTTGACATAAAATATTAGGACACATTGGAGAGAAGGGCCTTCAATTATTACAAGGTAAAGGTATGGTTGAAGGTATCTTTGGATGTGCATGAAATTTTGATTTATGTGAACATTGTTTATATGGTAACCATAATCAAGTGAATTTCCCTTCTGGCTCTATGAGGGAAAGAGAGATCCTGGAATTGATGCATAGTGATGTCCTTGGTCCTGTACCTATTCCATCACTAGGAATATCTTTGTACTGTTTTTTTTAATAGATGATTTCTTGAGGAATACATGGATGCATTTATTGAATAATAAATCAGAGGTTTTCAACAAATTCAAGGAGTTCAAAGCCCTTGTGGAAAACAAAACTAGGAAATGGATAATAATGTTGAGAATGGATAATAAAGGTGAGTTTTGTGGTTAATAATTTGAGAATTTTTGTAATTTATGTGGTATATCATGAAATAATACTATTCCATATGCACCTCAAAAAAATGGAGTGGAAAAAAGGATGAACATGATGATAATGGAAAAATAAGGGAGCATGTTTAGTGATGAAGGATTAACATATGGATTCTAGGTAAAATTTATTGCCATAGACTATTATCTAGTAAATTAATCACCCACTTCAACACTGGTTCAAAATACTCCACATGAGAATGGTCTGGTAATAAACCTTATATTTCACATCTCATAGTATTTCAGTGTAATTCTTTTGTGAATTTTCCAAAGGAAAAGAGGAGAAAGTTGGACAATGAGGTAGAGAAATGTATATTCATCAATTACAAACATGTAGTGAAAGGTTACAAACTATGGAATCCTATAACAGGGAAAACAATATATAGTTGAGATATAGTCTTCAAATAAGTTTATATCACTTCCAGGAATGAAGGTGAGCCAAAAGAACCAAAACTAGAGAATGTGGAGTTTCAACTAAATAATGAAGGATCTAAATCAAATGATGAGGTCGAACCACAAACTCCAGTTTTGAGAAGTTATTTTTATGCAAGAATACCTACTACAAGGTATGGTCCACCTGATATCCATTCTTCTTTTGTTCTATCATGTAATAATGATGAACCTAGATCTGTTACAAATCCAATAAATTCTAAAGAGAGAAAACTTTGGAAGAAGTCCGTGGTAGAAGAAATGGAGGGCTAAGGTTCTCCAAAGATGTAAATAAATGAACCTCTCCATTAGAAATGACAAATGAAATATGATGATGAATGAATAGATTGTGTTATCACACCATATGTCCTCCAGAGGGATTGAATTAGAAAAAAATAAATTCAATATCATCACACTACTACCTACCACTCTGAAACCAAAATATATTATATTTTTTCTTGGAAATGTAGGTTACTATAGGATATTCATCAAAGAATTAAGTAAAATATCTTCTCCTTTGTTTTCCATACTATCCAAAGATGTAGATTATTGTTGGACTGTAAATTGTCAATGATATTTTGAAACAATTAAATAAAGACTCTCAAGTGATCTTGTACTATAGGTTCCTAATTGGAATCTTCCATTTCATATTCATATTGATGCATCAGATAAATACATAGGAGTAGTATTAGGGAAAAATGAGTATAAAAATCCCTATGCAATCTATTTTCTAAGAAACAACTTGGTTGGTGTAGAGCTAAACTACAATGTTACAGAAAAGGATTTTTTTGCAGTAGTTCATGATCTGAACCAATTTAGACATTATGTTACAAGGTATAACAGTTTTGTACATATTCATCATGATACCATTAAATATTTGACGAATAAACCTGGCATAAATGGTAGAATAATGAGGTGGATTTTGATATTACAACATTTTAATCTAACCATTCTTGATAAACATGAGAATTATAATGTTTTTGAATATTTCTTATATAGGTTGAAAATTCCTACTAAAGAAGGCATGATATATGATCATTTCCTAGATAAACACCTCTTTTCAATATCAACACAAACCCCCAGGTTTTTTGACATAGCCTATTATTTGACAATATGGAGGTTTCCTGAACATTTTTCCTATCAGGAAAGCTGCAAAACTGTCAAGAAAATCACAACCTATACTTGGGTGGTAGGATATATCTTGAACCTTGTACCTGAACAAGTCCTAAGAAGATGTATGAGAGAGGATGAAGTGCATGATATCCTCCATTCTTATCATGATAAACAATATGTAGGACACTATGCAAAACAGATAACAACCTATATGATGTTGTAAGTTGGATATTATTGGCCAACCTACACAAGGATGCTAAAAAATACATCCTACACTATGATGAATTTCAAAGGATGAGGAAGCCTACAAAGATAAATGAAATTCCCTTGAATCCCTATGTATCATTGGAACCATTTTACAAGTGGGGCAAGGAATTCATAGCCCCATTTGATCCACCTTTAGGGAAAAAGAAGCACATACTCGTATATATTGATTATCTAACCAAGTTGGCTGAAGTGAAGGATATGAAGGATGATATAGAGAAACGTGTACCTACAAGAATGAATATTCTCAAGATTTTGGTATCCCAGAGAGATAGTCACAAAACAGGGAGGTTAGTTCACATCCAGACTCATTGAACAAATTATGCAGCAACACCACATCTGTCACAGAAAATAAACACCCTACCATCCAAAATAAAATGGGCCATATATAATTGAAAGATGTCATGATAATGGTTCAGTCCATATCAGAACCATAGATGACGAAGGAATTTCCTTGCTAGTAAATGGATTCAGGCTCAAGTTCTACAATAATCCACTTACAAGGGAAGATTTTACAACAACAATGAAGGAACAAAATATGGATGTGTTTGATAATAGATATGCTCTCAATCCATCCAAATAATAAGAAATAGGAAAGGAAAAAAATGAATAAAATCCCTAGATGAAAACCTCATTGAGGATTCTAGGACATGTCTTTGATTGAAAACCTCCATGGAGGTGGTCTCATATATTATAATAAATAAATTTCCTCGTCAAGAAAACATCTTAAAGGATTGATGAGGTAGGATGCTGGTAAAAACAAAAAATTCCACCTTTTTCTTAAGGAAAAAAAAAAAGAAAAAAAAATGAATTGGTACAATAATGTTTTTCTTTTGTATGCATCAAAGGACTCCATATCAACAACCATATGCAAAGGAAGCAATGAATTGGCAATAAAAAGAAATACACGTTTTAAAGGATCGATACAATTACACTTATCATTTTTCATACCTAACACATTATGTCCTATCATACATAAATTATCCATGTTTCCCTTCATTAATTTACACTTTCCATTTCCCAAGTTTTCATTTGTATCCCTTTGTTCTAAGAAAAATATTCTATAGAAAAATCTACATTATTACATCAATTCCTATAGGACCATTCCTAATAAATGGAAGCTATTTTTCCATTGAAAAAAATCACTATCAACACCAACATCATCACTATCAACATCAACATAATTACCATCACCATCAATACTACCAACATCAATATCATACCATCCTTTGGACTACACAAAATGAATTCTACAAGATCCCCCATATCCTGTAGAAGTTATTACAACAACAATGAAAAAATACAGCAAGAAACTCCAGGATATCCAAAGGAATTCCATGACTACATAAGTCTTAACAAGGGTCAATCAACAAGGGAAGAAAAACTACATAGACATGTTCCTGCAAGGAATTTCCAGCAATATGCATTAATTCAATAGACTTGCAGCATTCAATGTGCTCACAAAGGTAACCTAAGGTAATCACATTTATTTCCTCTCTCTTAAAATTTCATTTAGCAACATATAGGGTTAAACACATGT
>SNQJ01S0000710.1:227960-240169 GCA_010110895.2 Picea sitchensis
AGATCTTAAGGAATTTTGATGCAAATGCCTAGGAGATTGAGCTACCATATGATGTGGGCATATCACCCATATTCAACATATTAGACTTGTATCCTTATAGGGAAGATGAAGTAGGAGAAACAAAAGATCAGAAAGAGATTCAATGGAAAAATAAAAAGCTTGTATGCGAAAAGACACATATGGAGAAGATCATTGATCAAAGAGTTGGAAAGAAGACCAGAAGGAAAACATACTATGAGTATATGTTAAAGTGGAGGGGACACCCCATAGAGGATTCCAGTTGGGTAAGCCAAGAATATGTTCAGAGGCATGGAAGGACAGTGTAGGAGGTCATGGATAGGATTCCATGAATTTTTTCCCAAAGGAGTATGATGCAGGAGCATCGTCAGCAAAACACACATGGAGAGAAAACTTAGCACCATAATGCACCTTTTGAATTATTTTGGAATCTTAAATGATGGTAATTAGAAGAAGATCAAAACGTCTTGGAAGAAAACATGATCAGTGAGATCTCGGAATTTCACTCTCTGACTTTAATCTAACAGAACTTATGGAGTAGTTAGTTTTTTTTGGAAACTTCTCTTCTTCGAGAAGATGAGTAGTCAGAGGGAACCCTAGGAGCCCGCTAAGAAAAATAGAAGTGTTGTATGCCCGAATGAGGCTACTGTAAATTAGTAGGAGATTGTTGTGATTCAATTGTTGCTGAATTTTTAGTTATTGTTTTATCATAGTTGTAGCCATTTACATTTGAATGAATATAAAAGAGGAAAATTGATCCAATGCATGGTGTTGCTACTTTTTACAGTTCCCTGTTATTTTATGTTTTCATGAATGAATGAGTTTTGCTATTGATTATATGAAACTGTGAAGTGTTTGGATAAGTTTCAATTGTTTTTCTTCGTTGAGTTCATGCAAGGTGTGCATATAGTCCGCAAGGAGTGCATTGACGGATTCTATTTTGACTCAGAAGCTCCGAAGAGATAGCATTAAACTTCCATTTTAAAGGAGTGCAAAGAGACCGCTACAAGGTGTGTGCAATCTCCCGCAAGAAGCTAAGTCTTGCGTAAGAATCTATTGCAAGGCATGCACATATCCAAAAATATGACTAAGTGTCGAAGAAATCCTTTAAGGAAATCAACCCTCAAAGAAAGGACAAGTACATAGGGGTTAGCAGGAGAAATCCTTCAGGAAGGAGGAGCTTTTAAGGTTTTACAAGATAAACGATCAAGATCCATCCATGAGAAGCATAATCATTCCAGGCCATCAGATTTGGGTGAAGTTGCATGGTGGTTAGTTGTGGGTCCTTTCGGAAATTCGTGAATTGAAGGATTTTTAGTGTAGAAGGGTGAAAAACACCAAAGTCCAGAGCCACGAAGAGATCCTGGCCATTGGCTAGAAGGCTGAGACGTGGAAGCAGATAAGTGATTTCAAGAAAGAACAACTTTAGAGAATTTGCACCAAGAAGATAGTGATCCTCGTGAAATCGTGAAGTGCAAAGTAGATCTAAGTCATTAGTTGTGGCCAGGATACGTGGTGAAGATCCACAAGTTTCGAAGGAATATCCCTTCAAAAAGGATAGAACATTTGAAAATTTCCGAAGGCCAAGGTGATGAAACCCATCATAGAAGCCCTCTTGGACAAGACATGTGGAGCATGGATATTTATTGTGGAGGTTTGACACTCTATGAGAAAAGGCTATAGGAACGTCCAAAGCACCCGAACGTCGAGGTCCCGAAGTGGACTTGAGTGTTGATTTGGGTGGACATGTGTTGCTTGAACCGAGGTTTGAGGTACATAATACTTTGGGGATAAGGAGGGTTCAGGCATTCAAAATCCCCAGAGGCTGTAGCTTGAACGGATTGCAACCGTTGGTTGAGGGAGGAACGAGGACCGTATATCTATTCGAGAGAGTTGACAGTTCAACGATTCGGGGAATATTGTTGTGGTTGCTGCTAAATCAACGAAGATCCAAAGTCCGAAGTGCCCAGGAGGTTAAGCCTCGGGTCATAGCCCGAGGTCACTTGGGGAGAGGGCTAGTGGAAAGTAGCTAACACCTAAATTTTTAAGATTTTAAAAAGTGTTAAGGAAGGGGGCCTATGGGTTCCATAAGACATGCAAACAAGGAGGAAAAGGGGGCCTATGGAATTTGTCCCAGGTATATTTAAGGTCTGAAAGATCTGACCCATGTCAAGTGATTAAGATCCTTGATTGGGAGGTCACATAACCCTTAGGAGAGAAGGGGGGTCTACATCATTTTAGTTGAGGGGTGATAATGGGCCTCAATATTTCCTATCAATAAGTCCCATCATAGGCACATTTTCACCATGATATGACTAATAATTTCTTTTGTTTGACCATGTTTAATAGTAATCATGGGTACTTTTGTGTTTTTTTAATTGAATAGTTTTTGAGGTCAAATTTAATGTGTATAGTACCTTTTTTTATCTAATCTATTTGATAAATAATATGTTTAGCATCAATAAATCATGTTGAGCCCATTAAGGAAATGAATATTCCAAGAATCAAAGGACCTTGTCCCTCACCTACCTCTAAAGTGATACCAACCAAGAATCAAGGGACCTTGTCCCCCATTCTTCTTTTACTTCTTCTTTCCTTGCATGGGAGCATTCAATATCAACATCATTATCTGTCCTTATGCCTTTATCCACCACTTGACCTAAGTTTACATTTTTTACCTTACAATATTTTTCAAAGATCACATTTCATGTTTTTCTTTTACTCATAGATAAAAAATTATCCTTGTCTCCAGTCATGTCCTTGGAACATCCACTGTCTAAATTCCAGGAGTCCTTTTGTTTTTGAGTTGAAAGTAATAGACAACATTTTTCACTATCTTTCTTTTTCCATGTGGCGTTTCTAGCAAAGAGATTTATCCTTGTATATGCTTTGTACTTCTTCAAGTGATAGTTTGCAGCTTTGTGGCCGAAGTTATGACAGTTATATCATTCAAGAACATTGTTTAATAGGTCAAAGTGATTGTTGCAATGATGTCTACTCATTGATTGTTTATTATTTCTTGACCTCCTTAGTTACATATCTCTAAACTTAATTTGACAATTTGTAATATGTGGTTGTTTGTTACTTGGTTGTCTCATTCTTTGTTGTGGAAGATAATTATTCCTTGGGTGTCTTGATTTCTCATGTCTAAATCTTAAGGAACAATTTACATCTTTGTGGCCAAAGCTAGAACAATAGAAACAATATCCATATAAAAAATCTTTGTACCTGGGAAATGGTTGTCTTCTTTGAGCATGTCGATCTCTTCCATGTTGATGATTTCCTTGAGCAAAGGGTGTATTATTTCTTTGAGCTACATATTCATTTTTGGCACCTTTTCCTTTACTCCTCCTTGACGCCTGATTATCTTCCTTTGTGTCTGCAGGTTTGTTGCTGTCATTGGTTGTAGATTTGACAAACTTGATGGATTCTTTGTTTTTTGGATGACCAATACTTGATCCCTCTTCATAAAACAAACCAGTTTTCAACTTTGGATTCTTTTGCCAATTCAGAATGGTGGCTAATCCTTCTGAGGCTTTGATGCTTGACATATTCCAGTGATACAAGGCTTGAAACTTCTTCAAATATTTTCTAGTTTTCACTACTTCTTCTTCCAGAGTTTCACATCTTTCCTTCTTCTTTGATAACTGATGTTTCATAATGTCCTCTATTTTGTTTTCCTCTTCTAATTCTACTTTTAGCAGGGCAAAGTCTTCATCGGGTTTTTTAGTGTCTTTCTCGAACTGTATCAACACTTATTTTTTCTTTCTCTTCTTAAGCCTAAGTCTGTCAATCTCTTCCAAAGTGCAATCATCTCTCCTTCCAATTAAACCACAAATTCTTCACCATTAAAATCACTTCCTATGATTTTATTATCATAATCCTCTTTGGCCATCAACACGAAGTAATTTACCTTATCTTCAAAGGAGGAGTCAATATTTGTGTCCTCTGAAGAGTCATCATTGTTTACACATAAACTTTTCTTTTTATCAAATATTTTGGATTTGTTATTCTCTTCACCTTCATAGTTTTGGTCCTTCCTTTTGTGTGGACACTTAGATGCAAAGTGACCTATATTTACACAGTTAAAACATTTGAAGGGAAACTTGCCTTGATACTTTCTTGATCCTTTCTTTAGTCTTCTCACAAATTTTTCTTCAATTTCAGTAGGCTCAGATTCTTCATTCTTATCTGCTTTAAAAGAATCTTCTCTATTGGTGGATTTATCTTTACCTATCCTCATTTCATATGCATTCAAAATTCCTAGAAGTTGATCAAAAGCCAAAGATTTTAGATCATTAAGTTCTTCTATAGTAGAGACCTTTGGGTTGAACCTATCTAGCAGAGATCTCAAAATTTTCTGAACTAAAGAGGCTTCAATTTTTTCACCAAGAGCTTTCATTGCATTTACTAGTTCTTCAACTCTTGGAAAGTAATTCCCAATAGTTTTATCTTCTTTCATTTGTAGATGTTCAAACTGTACTCTGTAGGTTTGAAGCTTGGCATCCTTTACCTTTTCATTGCCTTCATAACTGCTAATGAGTTTGTCCCACATTTCTTTGGCATATTCTGAGTGCATAACTTTTACAAATTCTTCTTCTGCAATCCCACTAAGAATAGCATTCATAGCCTTAGTGTTGAAGCTGAATTCTAGCTTGTCATCCTTAGAAGCTAGTACAACCAGCTTTACATAACCAGTTTCTACCACATCTCAGACATCTGCACCTAAGTCCATTATGTAGGTTCTCATACTAACTTTCCAGAAGCCAAAGTTTGTTCCATTGAATAGGGGGGCCTTATTGGTTGAAGTTCCTCCATGTCTAGTCATGTTTAATATATGGGATCTACTCTTAAATAAAAGGAAATTTATCTGATACCAATTGTTGCACAACTGAGAGGGGGGGTGAATCAGTTGCTACTGTGCTTAAACAATTATGACCATTTCAAACTCTTTATAGAAAACTCAATGATGATCACAATAATGGAGTGAGGTAAACAATAGAATACTCAAAATCAATCACACACATGAAATATGTAGAGACAAATATTTCTTGAGGAAACCCAAATAGGGAAAAACCTCTTCTTCTTTATATGATAAGTAATCTTTATTTTTTGTATATTATCATTCTTGGGAGATCCAACTCCTCTTGAGGATACAAACACTGTTTTACAAGATGCAACTTGCTGAGAGCACCAACTCTCTGGTTTCTCTAGCACCAACAGAAGGACTCTCCAACTCCCTGGTTTCTCTAGCACCCACTAGAAGGAAGCACCAACTTCCTGAGTGTTCCAGCACCAACTTCCAGTTACACAGGAACCAACCTGTATAACAGAGAACAATAGTTCTCCCTTGCACCACCCTACCACCCTGGTTTTTCTAGCTGCAACCAGATGGAAGTTGTAACTCCTTGTGTTCAAGAACCCACTTGAAACTTTGAGGACAAATGTCCTCCCTGGCACCTCCCTACCACCTTGAAATATACATCTTTTCTTTTCCAAAACTTATTACAATGATACAGTGTTTGTCAAAAGTCTTACCTGTCTCATCATTGTTCTATTGCACTGCTCTTCTCTGCCTACATCAGTGTCTTCCTACTCACATCTCCTTGATCTTTCTGTTCTTTTTCTCTATCTCTGCATGTGCACCTCAACTTTCTCTTCCTCTCTCAGATAAGCATATTTGTCCCATCTCTTTCTTCTGCACTTTATGATTTTTGTATTATTTCCATTCAATGTGCTATGCCTCTTCTGTGTGTTTCATCTCTTACACACAACATGCTTCTACCCGCATGAATAACTCCCAACATAAGATACTATCTCTTCTCTGTTCTATGCATATTTATCATGCCAAGTCCTCTGCCAGGGCATACACACAACTCTTCATCCTCTCTGGCGATCATCCTGAGTTTGTTCTTCATCAGTGGCTTATCCTGAGACTCTTTTCCTTCTCTGGCAGTGAGACTCTTTGTCATCTCTGTCACATTCAAGATTATCCTCTATGTTGTAGTTACATGCTTCGACACTTTTCCATATTTCATATTCTCTATGTTGAGACTTCATTCCACTGGCAGTTACCTCGAGACTCTTGAGCTCCTCTGGCGATCACCCTAATATTCTTTGAATTCTTTGGCAGATGCAATCAATCATTTTCTGCAGTTACAATCAGTCTGTCTCGAAAGTTACAGAGAGAACCTCTGCGCACTCATCCCTTTAGTGCCTTTTCTCTTCCTGAGAAAAATTCACAGTGGGTTCTAGCTTTTCTTTCTTAGCCCCTTCCTTTCACCTGACCATCGACAGTGACCAAAGGCCTATTCAAAAGGCACTTCCTGATTTCTGTCTAGTGAGATCTGGCTCTGTTTCACGATATGACCTTGGGCTATGAGCTTCTTGTGACCACGTGATTGTGGGCACGTCCATAGGTGGTTTGAGGGAAACCCTCTTTTCTTCCCTCAATTAACCACGATCCTCCATGTGTCCTTTCTCCTAAGCCATGGTTTCAATTGTGGCTCGCTCATGAAAAATTAAGACCCGAGCATGTTCTGGCCCTGCAATGGAGCATGACCGTCAATCTCATGATATTGATAGTGCTTCCAAAGGGATGGTTCAGATTTTTCCTCTCAAGTCTGTGGACCAGATCTCACCTTCCTACATCAATGATTGAGATTTACTTCATGATGCAGGCTCCAGGAGTTTCAGATCTCAAACCCTATTGTTACTGACTGGATATCCTCCAGAATGGAACATTTGTTGACATCTGTCCTCTTCAATCGACGACTTTGACTTATTTCCTTTATCCATGCACGATCCTTAGTATCAATGATTAGGTGACATGTGAGATCTATTTTGCCTTTCGGGCTTCAGGAGTTTTGATTCTCAAACTCTGCTTGCTCCCGGAGCATTTCACCCAGAGTCCATGATCCTTTCGTGTCTCTGGACTTTGGCATTCAGGACTTTAGAGATTTTTTCATTTTCTAGTGGTAAATATCTTGAAGTAAAAATCCCAGAGTGATGTAACTCTTGCGTCACTTGATGAAGTATCATGATCCGAGAAGTTTCCATGTGTCACTCTGATTCATGATTTGCATGTACTTGAAATGTTGATTTCAACTTGACACTTGTCATTCTTTGACTGTGCCACATGTCCTTGCTATTATAGACTACTCATGTGATTTGTTGATGTGGTCTTTTGATGTGGTCTACTGACCAACAACACTGATCCAGTGGTCCTCATATGTGCTCCAAATCCGATGGTCCTGATTCATTTCATATTTTTGATCTTCGTGTTTTTCCAATCTCAAACTTTCTGGAGCGTAACCTCCTCATATATTTAAACCCAAACTAAATATTTTTCATTGATCAGGATCTTAGATCGACAGCTTTATCTATTAGCATTTTATTTCTACTAGCTTATCCTATCCTTCCACTTCAAAGTGATCTAACGGCTGACGGGAATTCACATAATCAAATTCTCAAACATTTTCCTCACTTATCCTGTCCTTCCACTCAAACTGATATGATGGCTCAGATTAGTCCTCGATCCAACAGTCGAGATCTCTTCTTTGAGAACTCAGACTTTGTTCTTCATCATGCTATATCAATGGTCCATGCTCTCCCTTTGATCGATGGCTAAGATCAAATCTCGACCTTGCATGTCAGGTGTTTGAACGTGAGCCAACCCTAACTCTTCCAACTCCCTATATCCAAAATACTCTAGATCAATGGCCCATGATCCTCGGTGATATAACGGTCTAGATATTATCGAGACTTCACATTTTTTGAAGTTGGAGGATGGCTCTTGGCCATTATCCTCTTCGCAGTTATACTATATCCAATGACTATTGGTCCACGATGCTCATATCTAATGGATTAGATCTGTAATTCTCCTATGTGATTCCTCTTGTCACTGGACTTTGATCTAATGGACATTGGGTATTCAGGATTGGTGATCCAATGACCATTGTTTCTCCTCCTCCTGAGCTTGTGCATCCTCCCGACTTGGAATAATTTCTAAGTGTCAAAGTTTCTACAAGTCCTGATGACTTTGGGTCTCATCTACGTTTATGAGAATGCTATCTCTCCTGAGCTATGGTAATGGAATTAACCTTGGCCATGGCACACACTTTTTCTCTGCATGCAACTCAACACTATTCCTCCTGAGCTTTGATTTCATATTGTTCGCTTCTTCTCCTAAACTTATGCTTTCCTATTTTCCATCATTGTTACTTTCCTCATTGTTTATTTTCTTTCCTATAAACATACCATCATTTTTGTTGTTCTTTCCATTAATGAAAAGCACATTCTGCATGTAAACATGCCAACATAGGTTTTGAAGAGAACATAAATGAGCATATTTGGAGAGACGATCCACTACCACCTTGATGACTTACTTATTTCATGATTTGGGTAATCCCATAATGAAATCCATATATATATATGTCCAAATAGTAGATGGAATCGGAAGCGGTTGGAGTGGGCCAGGAGTTTTGACAGTCTCTCCCTTATTGTGTTGACATATATCGCATTCTACCATAAAGGTGCAAACTTCCTTTTTTATATCATTCTATAAAAAAGAGTATTTGACCCATTCATAGATTTTGGTAAAACCCGAATTCCCTACAATAGGAGAAGCATGAAACTCAGAGAGAACATTGGATTTAAGAGCCAAATGTTTTCTTAAATATAGAATACCTTTATAGAAAAATTCTTCATTATGCCAAGAGTACCATGGAGCAGCTTGGGGATGTTGTTGCAGTTTTTGTTGGATTACTGAGAGGGGGTTTGAATTAGTAATAGATATTTTGATTCATTTTTAACCACAATATATATATATATATATATATATATATATTATCTTTGTGATCAATCTACCAATATAATTCAACAAGTGCATAATAAATAAACCATGAACAATGATGAACCATACACATACACTGTACACCAATATTTTTACATGGAAACCCAATGCGGGAGAAAACCACATAATTTTTTTTCTTATATTTCTTTAATAATTACATTCATTAGAAGCACCAACTTCCTTTGTTTTCTAGCTACAATTGTAACGAGGATCCAACCCCCTATATTTTCAGGCTACAACCTGAGGTAAGCTCCAACTCCCTAATTATCTAGATCCAACTAGAAGTAGGATACAACTTGAGGGAAGCTCCAAATCCCCAATTTTCTATCTGGAACTAGAAAGAGGGTACAACCCCCTATGTTTTTTGGCTACAACCAGAAGGTGGATATAGCCACCTATCCTTGCCCCATCCAACCGCCCTGAAATATAAGTGTCAAATAACTAGTGAAACCACTGCCACATTGTCACTATGAAATATACCACTATAAATCTATACCAATCTGTGACAACAACCTACAACCAACTTGTACCAATAACCTGTAGTCAATCTGTACCAATAACCTATAATCAACCTGTACCAATAACTTGTAATCAATCTATACCAATAAACTGTAATGACATATACCAAATATACCAACAAACTGTACCAATAATGTCCTCAATATATCAGATCTAATAGCATAATATAAAAATAATATCATGCAAACCATGTGAATCTATGCCTCTCTAGTCATGTGACATACATGTGCATACAATCATAATCATGTGTAATAAACCCTCACATGAACTAGACATAAAAATCTCACTGATATCCAACCTCAAACTAAACCAATAACTTCAACAACACATCATAACCAAAATCACTCAACCATGTACCACAAAAACCCTGAACCATGTGTTAGCACTAAGGAATTTCTTTGAGATGTATCAAAGAAAACCTGAAAGTAACTGTTTCAACCAAATTTAGATTGTATTATGACCTATAAAACAAGAGAGAGCTCTCTCATATGTCTAATGACTGGTAATAACTCAAGGGTTTCATCAATAAGGCCACAGAGGTCATATTCTATGATAAGACATTTTTTTTTTTAAGGGTTGGTAGGACAAACAAGGAAAATGTACCATTGGGCAATGGAGTCAAGTTCTAAAATTAACATATTGAGCTAATGATTGGTGGTGTACTCATGGAGAACAAAGGAAAATTAAGTGTTATTCTTCAACAACATGCAATATTTTGGATGGAAGTAGAAAAGAGGAAGGGGAAGCCCATCACATTGAGAGCATCTAGAAAAGGATGAGTTCTCAATGAAACTTTAGATGAAATATAGAAATATAGATTACTATGAGCAGAGCATCAAGCATGAATTAATTCTGAACCCACAATCTTTAAACACATAACAACTATTTACCGTATGAATGGAGCATCGAAGATGGACGAATTCCAAACATTTACTCTCAGCTAAATACTGGAAAGAACAAAAAATTATGGAGATGAGCATTACAACGAAAAGACATACTTAAACCAACACCATAATGAATATTTGTTTCATGAAAGCACAATATTTCTGCATTTAGGTCATAAAGATATTCAGGAAAAAGATACACAGTCCAATCCCCCAGGGTCCAACCCTTATCTACCCTTGTAACATGCAATATATAGAACTATAGGCCCTTTCCAACTCACCATTTTTAACTCCAACCCATTTCCCAAAATAGAAATAGTTACAAACAAAAAATGACACGTTTTAACTGATTTCCTGCTTTTTAGGAGGTGAAATTCTGAAAAATAGGATTAAAAAATTCACCATTAATTCTCAAACTATAATATCTGTGTAAAATATGAGAACGGTTTTTGTAGGTAATCTCGTTATAAAGAAAAAATTATCTAGGTTTCTTGAAATTCATCTCCAGTTGGTTGGAATATGTGTCGCAAAACCATGTCTCAAACAGGGAACCATGAAAACTGAAAAATAGGGCTCAAAGATAACTTCTAATCTCCCAATCCGTGACACCTTTTTCAAATCTGATAGAGTTTTTTATTATTTTGTTTGTCCTCTCAAAACACCTCTCAAGGATTTTCAAAATTCCTCTCTAGTGGTAAAAAAGTGATATTGAAGTTGACCACTAAACCAGTCATTTACGCAGCACGCCCTGTAGCCTGTGTGTAGGAAACTCCTATGCGCGACAACATCCTCTACGCGGAAAAATCCTTTGTGCGAAAAAATCCTCTATGCGACAACATCCTCTATGCGACAACATCCTCTGTGCGACAACATCCTTTGCGCGACAACATCCTCTATGTGACAAAATCCTATGCATGAGGAAATCCTTTGCACGATGAAATCCTTTGCCCAGGGCACAAAAAATGAAAGCAACAAAAGCCTTTTCATAGCAAGCTCCTCTGCTCAATGAGTATGCTTTTGAAGTTTTCAATGATACCAATGACATGGAGTGTCATTATTTTTCCTTCTCTAGCCTCATGAAAGGTGATGATGAACCATAATACTTTTGACATGATATTCACCCTAACCTATGACTCATCTAGGAATGCCTTGATTTTCCCAAGATCGTTTCATGACTTTGAAAACTTTGGAAAAAACTCTAACTCTATCTATGAAAATCATGGTGCTAACACCATTGTTGGTGCATCAATATGTTCAATTTATATCTCACACTCATTTAAATGTCAATCCCAGATTCATAATCGAAAGAGTCCTTACACCATATGTGTTGAGAATAAGTAACCTACCTAAGTCTGTTGCATATAGGAAATAATTAATAACATAAAAATCCTATTTCTAAGATTTCTAAATACTCCAAAGTATTCTCTGAACCTAGAAGAGAAAAGTGATAATGAAACTTAAACAAACAGTCAATCAAAGAGATGTTGTCCTCGAGAAACAAGTTTGTTCATTTCAGGCACTTGAATTGAAATGATGAACTTTAAGAAGCTTGTCTCCTGTAGTAATTAAAAAAATCAATTCCAACCATTCTCGAAACAAAATCCAACTTCAACCTCATGTAATTCAATCAAACCAGCACAAGGGAAGTTCAGTATAACTGAAAGACTTTACTACATCACATGAAGATGAAATATAAAGTCTCCTGGTACCTTGAGATACTAGGTCTACTACAGTCATGAACTCAAAATATCAGTCCCACGCTTAAAATTATGAAATAGCTACCTTCAACATCTGAGAATGAAATGTCTATTTGATCTAACACTTTCTTATTAACACCAATCCAAAATGATTAACTCAATGCTCAATCATGAAAATGAAATAAAGACCAATCACACACAAATTGTTGTAAACTATCCACACAAATACACAGAACG
>SNQJ01S0000711.1:0-28958 GCA_010110895.2 Picea sitchensis
AAAAACAAATATAAAAAAATCAACATTTATGTACAGTATGAGATGAAACATATTACATACCTTAGTATCTGTGTCATACAAGTGTTCGACAAATTATTCATAACCTTTAATTTCACCAACAACAATGTAGCAGAGAGAAGATTTTCTCTTGATCCTTCATAAATTCGTTTATTTTCCTTTTCTAATAGAGGTTCATCATAAATACCAACATTTTCCCCATCCTCATTTTGCTGCGAAAACAAATCTTGGATCATTTGATTTGTCCCATCATCTTCTTCCATGAGATCCTAATTTTCTTGGTCATGATGATGTTCCTCAACTTGTACAACATCATTTCTACTAATACTTGATGCAATATTCTGCAGAAAGTTAGACGACAACTCTAACTTTATAATTACAAATAATCATGCAAAATTAGTGTATACTATAACAAACATTCAAACAATATATATACATACATATAATTTTATATAAAATTGACAAAATAAAAAAAGATAATGAATATATAGCTAATTACCATGGTACGATATTCATTCGATCCGCCATCAATGTGACCATATTTCCTACAATGTTTTGTAGCTGTTGCTATTAAAATTCTTATGGGACATCTGAGGCAACATTTTTTACAAGGGAAATAACATCTACCATCACCCTTTTCACTTGCTTTACTTTTTTCCCCACCTCTAACAACATTTTGCGACATTTTTCCGCACAAAAATACCCTTTAGAAACCGTCGTTGTTATAGCAAAATTGTCACAACATATTCAAATCGTCAAATATTTATAGGCCAATTTTAGGTCACCATCGTCGCAATTGTGATGATAGTGACCTAAAAATATATATATATTTTACAACTATTTATTTTAGGTCATTTTCAACGGTAAAGTTTGACTAAATTATTATGGTCAACTATCGTCACTTATGCAACAACCAATCTAAGGTCATCTCTTATGCAACAAACATTGACCATTACAGTTCAGTCAAACTGTAGGCATCAAGATTGCGACGAACATGGGGTAGATTTAGAAAAAAAGAACTTTTTCTCTTGCATGTTGCGACGAAAGAGTACTTTCGTCGCAAGTGGTCGTCGCAAATTTTTCAATATGTAGTAGTGATGGTATCATATATCATCAGATTGGTTTTGAGACTGTTTCTGCTGGGCCTTGTTCGTGACTATGAAAACTATTGGCATGTAACCGCATTTGTATTTTCCTATTCATGGCCACGTACACTTCTTTGGTATATTTTTCAAATGGATATGTAGTGTATTTTTGGCAGGCATGTATGCAAAGTCAGTGCAGAATGTAAGGAGCAATTGAGTTCGTCCAACTGGCTCTCTAAAAATCCACTTCTAGGTTATTTATAATGTATTTTGGCCATTGCAGATACTCCTCTGAACTCACACATTAGGGGGCATTTGTTAGAACAATATTTGCCTTACCCTATGCAATCTTGCAGAGAGGGACTTACTCCATTTCCCTATGCAGACTTACTTTCCCTGATTGATGAATCCAGAGACAAAAATAAATATTTTTCCACTTGTACACACCTTGCAAGCTATACAACAAGAATATACGCTGGCTGCTCCACTACAACCTGCGCACATCAGGATTTGTTCTAGAAAATCAAATTTAAATGTCAGGTTTCCATGTCACGATAGGAGATCTCTGATCCTTGCCCTTCCATATACTAGAAACGTTCTGACTCGACCCTTCAGTTGCATTTTGAAGGCTATAAAGAAGCCGATTCTGAGCCATGGAAAAGGAGAGAGAATTCAACTTTGAGAGAAAAGTTACTCTGGAGAAATTATTACTTCATTATTGAGTCATCATCCCTTTGTCCTTTAATTCTGAACACAGTGTTCAACCCCCAATCTCTTCCCTTATTGATGGATAACCTCTTTGTCTCCCTTATATGAGCTTTCCTTTGGTGGAGGATTGAAGTGGTGGAGGCCGAGTTGGAAGGAACTCGGTTTATTGGTTCTGAACCGTGCCAACACAGGACTTTGTAATGTTTTCACTTCTACTGATCATTTATTAATATAAATACTCTTTTCCCATCCAACTGATATCTTTCAAATATATGTATTATGATCCATGGGCATGTTTTTTTTGTATATTAATGGATTATGCTATCTAATGTGGTAACCTTTTATATTATCACTATATGCTTTTTCTGCTTGTTTGTTGAGAACTTGTTGCAGGTATAAAGCTTTGGGTCGAAGTGCTCAATAATGGACATCATCAAATGTTTGGATGAGGTAGTCCTCTTGATTATCTCTTTTTCACATTATTTTATGTAGCATATGCTGGAATTGAGTCAATTTCTACAGTCACACCTATCTATTGTGGTTCACCCTAGCCATAGAGAGATTTTCCTCGTAACACTCGAGGCCAAATTCAGCATAAGTTTTGTGATCTGATGGGGGAACTGAAAGCAATGGAGACCATTTCTTCCTAAGGGGTAAGGATTGATCTAGGTGGATATTGGTGGCCAACCACCTATTCCAACTAGCTCCTCTTGTTCAATTTTTTGTTTAGCATGTTCTTCTGTACTTCTTTGTAATCATGGGTTCTACACTTCTAGGGATGTCTAAATACCTACATGTCCTATATGTGGATAATCATGACCTCTCTCCTAATTCAACTGACTTAGTTTGCATATTTTCATGTCAGCACATCTTGTTGTACTTCCAGGGCTATTTTGGGGACTTAAACATTGTTTTTTTGGCTCTCTATAGTCAAACTATAGACAGAGGTAGAGTTTGATGGAAAAATGTGTAGTTCTTTGAAATCCATTTCCAATGGGCTATCATGCGCCTGAAATGGAGGTCATATGCAAAATTTACAACCCTGGGAAGTTGAGGTACTAACTTACCCATAGGGGCCCACATGACTTTTGGTGTTTCACCTTCTAGGGTTAGGTTTTTGGATGCCTAGGGTTTTGACATTCATGAGTAATATCAAAAAGGATTCTAGAGCCTCATTGTAATTATTCTTCTTAGATAGATGCACATAACAACCACATATCTTCTCAGAGATAGCTACCACCATTCGAGCAAGTGTTTCAGTTCTGTAGTTTTACAATTTCAACCTACTTCATTTATTAAATAGAAGATATTGTTCACCAGACATCTGTGTTATTCTTCATATCTCAATTTTTATTGTACTCAATTAGTAATAAGTTCATTCCGCTCCTAAATCTGGATCATGCACTCTTGCACAAAAGAAAATGGAAGAACAAGGTCTCCCTAATGATGTTCTTAAGGGAAGAAAACCAAAGAATAATCAATGAGTGTGGACTGACATTTTATAAACTATGTTGTCAAAATTGTGTTTTATTTTGAATTATTGTATAAATAAAGTAGTATATAAAATAATGTTTTTTTATTCAATTTATGTATATATGTTCATACATTCTATATTTTTATTGGTTAAGACATATTTAAATATATTTGTTTGAAATTGTTACAATTATGATTTATCCAATTGTTTCCAAACATTAAATAATGCATGTGTTTGTTGATAGGTAGAAGATATTGATGATACACCTACTAATACCCAAGATCAAACTAGGCTATTAATGTTTGGAAGGAATGATCCAAACCATCCTTTAAACAATACCAGTGAGAAAAGCGCAACATTGAAGAGAATACTACCAACTGATATATTTGAAGAGATGATGAGATTAACATACATTGATGACATGCCACACAACTTTAATGATGATGATGACGATGACGATGATAGTGAAAATGTAGTGCATGAAGAAGGATCGAATGAAATCATTACATGTTTCTTTGGAAATGGAAACAATGATAACGATAATAATCATATGGTTGACAATAATGATGATAGCATGGGAAATTAACACCAACGTAATCTTGATGATAACAACCTGAAAGACTCGATCAAGTAACCTACGAAGACACCCGTGTTCAAATTGGGTGCAAGTAGAACATCAAAACTTGTATGCACATTTATATTTTTAGAAATCAAGTCATTATTTGGTTGGTTAGACAAAGGATTCACTACCCTACTAAAGTGATTTGAAATTTATTTCATACTTTGCATCATCAATTGGTGTGCGTAATTTGTAAACATTCATCAAATTCATTTATATTTATTTAAGGGAATTTTAAAACCATATATTGTATATAAACAGTCCTAGTATATATTTACATATCAAACATGTTCATCAATAGTCAAACATTCAATTGATTTAATCTCTGACAATCTTATATGGCACTAAAAACTAAAATATTCCCTAAAGAGAATGTGTTGTCATCAACTTGGAAAGAAGCATGTCAGTTGTTGGTTGAGTTGGGGATTCAATATAAGGAAAATAATTCATGTAAAAATGATTTCATTTTATACCGAGATGAATATCAAAACAAGGTAGAATTCCCTATGTGAAAAGGGGAGAGATATCATACATATGTACAAGGTCCTACAGTTCCAAAAAAGGTTTTACGTCACATGCCAATTATACCTAGACTTCAATAAAGTTTTTATTGCAAGTCACTTGCACAATTGATGGACTTGCATGAAAAGAACAAGAGTAAAGATGGATTCATGCGAATTCCGGCCGACTCCAAAGAAATGAAACACATAGAGGAAAAATGGCCAAGTAAATTAAAAAATGAACCACATAGTATTAGGTTTGGTCTTGCAATTGATGGAGTGTGCCCATTCTCTTTGCCGAGCTCAAATTATAGTGTTTGGCCAGTCGCATTGATAGTATACAATATTCCCCCATGGATGGGTGTTAGAAAGGAGAAACTTATGATGACTCTCATTGTTCCAGGAAAACATCAAGTTAAAAACATGGATGTTTATATTGTGCCTTTTATTCAGGGATGATTTTAGGGGATAAATTTTTCTCATGGGATAATTTTCCATGGTTTTTCCCAAAAAACGATTTTCTTTTCTAAAAATGATTCGCCCAAATTATATAGGATAAATGTATTTTGACTTAAAAATCGCCAAAAATTTATACAAACTATATAAAATCTTTAGAAATTTGAATATTTTTACAAAAATGTCGCCAAACATTTATAGTTGGCATATGAAGGATTAGTAAGATTTGCCAAGGTTTCTACATTTTAAAATAAATTTCCATCCTTGAAATCACCCCTTCTTTTATTTATGAGATGAAACTACTATGGAAAGGTGTAAGAATTTATGACATATGACGTCCTCCATCTAATAATTCCTTCATGTTGTATTGTGTGCTATGTTGGAATATTCATGATTTCCCAGGACTTGGTGTATGTTCTGGTAAGATAAAATATTTACATATTCAACTCATAATTTATTTTCATCCCAACTTTCATACTTACTTTTATACTATTATTTTGATGCTATTAACATTACTTATTGAATTGCACGGCTTCAAAAAAGGGGATGTTTTCATGTCCAGTATGTGCATATCATTTTCAAGGGAAATATTCTAAAGATCCACATAAAGTTATTTATGCAAACGACAAGGTTTTTCTACCACAAAATCATAAGTTTAGAAATCATCTAAAGAATCAATTTCATGGAAAGTTTAAAATAGATGCCCTCCCATGATTATGGGTCCATCTGATTGTCTTAGGAAGTATGAATATGCTTAATTGAAATATCAGGAGGATTATTTTGACTAGGGTGATTCAATTGAAGAACTAGAACAAGTTGTAGTTAAAATGCCAGAAGGAATGAAAAGGAAACCCATATTTTATGATCTCCCTTACTGGAAGGTTTTATTAATATATCACCTATTATATCCTATGCACATATTAAAAAATGTCCCAGATTCTATATTTCTACATATATCAGGAAAAGAGAATGACACCTTGTCTTCAAGGAGAGACATTTCTCTTTCGTGTACCAAAATTGATAGAAGAAATTTGTGGAAAACCAAGGAAAATGAAACATATGCATAAGCTCCATGGATTTTGAAAACAAAAGAGCTAGACCAAGTAAAAAATGTCATCCATTCAATAAGGAAACCTACTGGCTATGGGTCACCATTAGATAAAGATTTTACAATTGATGGACATATCACAAGATTTAAAATGCATGATTTTCATAATTTATGAAGGTATTATATATCATCATTTAAGTTTTACTGGTAACATTGATTAAGTACTAAATATATTTTGATATTTTGTTGTGTGAGAAAAATTACTAATGACATTTGATAAATGTATTTGATAACATATAATTCCATTGGAAATTAGGGGGATTCATGTCTTATTGTTGACATAAGGAATGCCATAAGTTGATTGCCATAATTTACAAGGTATGTGGTATGAAATGTTCATGTGTGAGAGACATAGAGATATTATATTCCATTTTATTTTTTCACTAAAGATTCATACTAATTTACTATTTTTATATTAGGTGGGTGACCTCCAAGGAGATCCACGAATTTGAAGTACCAAAATGGAAGAAAGAAATTGCAGAAATTGTATGTTTATTTGAGAAGGATCTCCCTATAAGTTTAATGGAACTACATTTGTGATGGGTGTATTGGAAGTTCCATGACATTTCAAGAGAGTTCCGACAAATATTCTACAAATGGCAATGATAAATGATGATAATGATACATCCATGATGAACATTGATGCAAATGTACTGGACGATCTCAAATATTATGTGGGGACATTAGACATCCTTGAGTCTTTAAACCCTCCCATACCTTCAAGGCATGTGTCTAATCTAACCACATCACATTTCAACGCACACATGCATAGTTTAAATAAATTTCAACATTGGCCCCATTCATTTCTCATTATGTAGGGTTGGTGGATGAAATTTGTGATGGGTGTATTGGAATTTCCATGACATTTCAAGAGATTTACAACAAATATTATACAAATGTAAATGATGAATGATGACAATGATACTTCCATGATGAATGTTGATGTAAATGTGGACGATCTCAAAGATTATGCGGGGACATCATACATCCTTGAGTATTGAAACCATCCCATAACGTCAAGGCATGTGTCTAGTCTAACTACATAAAATTTTGATGCATACATGCACAATTGGAATAAATTTCAACATTGGCCCCATTCACTACTCACTGTGCAGGGTTGGTGGATGACATTTGTGATGGGTGTATTGGAAATTCCATGACATTTCAAGAGAGTTATGACAAAGATTCTATATATGGAAATGACAAATGATGAAAATGAGATGTGCATGATGAATATTGATGCAAACGTGGATGATCTCAAATATTATGTGGGGACATCAGACATCCTTGAATCTTGAAACCCTCCCAAACCCTCAAGGCATGTGTCTAGTCTAACCATGCCAAATTTTGATGTGTACATGCACAATATGAATAAATTTCAACGTTGGCCCCATCCACTACTCACTCTGCAGGGTCATTGAAAGATGACATTTGTGATGGGTGTATTGGAAGTTCCATGACATTTCAAGAGAGTCCCGACAAATATTATATAGATGGAAATGATGAATGATGAAAATGAGACATCCATTATGAATGTTGATGCAAACATGGATGATATCAACGATTATGTTGGAACATCAGACATACTTAAGTCTTGAAACCCTCCCATACCATCAAGGCATCTATCTAGTCTAACCATGTCAAATTTCGATGCATACAAGCACATATTGAAGAAATTTCGATGTTGGCCCCATTTTCTGGTCACTGTGTGGGGTTGGTGGAATACATTTGTAATGGGTGTATTGAAAGTTCCATGACATTTCAAGAGAGTTCGGACAAAGATTCTATAGAAGGGAATGGCGAATGATGAAAATGAGACATGCATGGTGAACGTTGATGAAAATGTGGATGATATCAAAGATTATGTGGGGACATCAGACATCCTTAAGGCTTGAAACCCTCCCATACTGTCAATCCATGTGTCTAGTATAACCATGTCAAATTTTGACGTATACATGCACATATTGAAGAAAGTTCAACGTTGGCCCCATTCACTACTCACTATGTGGTGTCGGTGGATGACATTTGTGATGGATGTATTAGAAGTTCCATGATATTTCAAGAGAGTTGCAACAAAGATTCTATAGATGGAAATGACGAATGATGAAAATGAGATGTCCATTATGAATGTTGATGAAAACATGGACGATATAAAAGATTATGTGGGTACACTAGACATCCTTGAGTCTTTAAACCCTCCCATACCATCAAGGAATGTGTCTAGTCTAACCATGTGAAATTTTGATGCATACAAGAACAAATTGAATAAATTTCAACGTTGGACCCATTCACTGCTCACTGTGCGGGGTTGGTGGAAGAAGTTTGTGATGGGTGTATTGGAAGTTCCATGACATTTCAAAAGAGTTCCGACAAATATTCTACATATGGAAATGACGAATGATGATAATGATATGTGGACGATCTCAAATATTATGTGCGGTGTCGATGGATGTCATTAATCCCTTGACCAGATATAATACCTAAGCAATTAACCATTAAAATACCTAACCCCTAAGCCCCAAATCCCTTATCCCTTGATCCTTAATATATTAAACTATATCCCCTAATCCCTAGACCCCAAATCCCAAAATCTCATAATCCCCAAAGCTCGTATCCACTTAACCCCCAACAACTCAACAAATTAACTATTGAAGAACAATAGGCATTATATTGGAAGCCAAATAGGAAGCCAAACTAGACGCTAAATAGGAACCTAACCTGGATGTTAACTAAGAAGCTAAAATGAAAACTAAACTCGAAGCTACACTTGGTGCTAACTTGGGCGCTAAATAAGGTGCAAAATTGGTTGCTAAAGTAGGCTCTAAAGTCGACGATAAATTAGACACTAAGTTAGGTGTTAAATTAGGCACTATTACCACTTAATTTAGCATTGAATTGTGTTTCTCAATGAAAATAATGCCTAAAATAGCCCCATCCCGATAAATAGTATCAACTTTTGCAAAACAATGTAGAAAAATACATTAAAACAGATAGTGGATGCAAAAAAGGGAGCTTAAAAGTATGTTAATCACAATGATTTGTTGTAGTGAAGGTTCAGATGGTCATGTGATTTCAAACCTGACAAATTACTGTCTACCACTAAGTTGGTAACTATGTTTACCACTAGACAAACATAATAGTTGGTGTTTTATATGGAATAAGAGTTAACTCCATCCATAGCTATGTTCAACTGGAGGCTTCGTACTTCATCCTTGAATTTATTGGGCCATGTATCCTCTATATGATTCATGGATATTGGATCTATTGGGATTGGAATAACTACTGGATCACTTCTATGTGAGGCATGCCATCCCTACAACATGGATAATTGTTTGCAATGAAAAAACCTTGGAATCCTTGGAATTATAGGCATGTTCCTCAATATATTATGATGAGGACCATGTTTCTTACCCCTTTTTATTTATTTATGGTACCTTCCATGCTCACATTCTGAACATATATATTTTTTTTGCATATCTGTTTTTTCATAGAGTACAATCATTCAGACATGCATGGTATGATATGTACTCAACACCCAACACTCTAAACATTTTCTTTTCCTCTATACAACTATCGGGAAATATATTATCACTTGGAAGTATCTTATCTTTGAGTAACCTCTAATTAGTGGAAATAGAAATGTACATTGTCATTAAGCATGAATAAAATAAAATCTGTTCTTCTTTTATTATGTGACAAGATTCCTTAAAAAATTAGGTGAATTCATGGTTAGTTAAGTCAAAAGTGTCAAGAAATACGCGTCTGACATACCATAAATTGATTTGAATTTGTACAATAACATTGTTTTTCCTAAGTGGTAGACCTTGAAGACCCCTGTACTGGACAAAATAGAGGGGTGGTGGAAGTATATTTCAGGATTTCGTAGAAGGTATCTACGACATCAACATCATCCCTTAGTTCATGTTTTTGGAATGTATCTAAAAACATTCCCTACACATCCTGCGTATCCCGTATGAAATAATCCATACCAACCTCTATATCATTTCCTTCATCCCTAACATGTGAAGAACTACTGTTATTGTTAAGGTTTGAATTGGTCATTCAGAACACAGTGGGAATTGAATAGGTGGTTGTTTCAACCATTCTCAGTATGCTTCCTCTTCGATCTATTTTCTTTCATCAATAAGATCGTGACTTGAAATTGTAGTGGGGTGCAATGATATATGGTCGAGAATTCCCTCATTATCAGAATCTAGATTGCAAAAATATTGAACATTACATCGGTAATATTAGTAACAAAATGATTTTAATATGTTTAAACAGTATACCAAACGCTTATTAGAATAATGAACATTTTTTCCCAATAATAAACATGAAACCAACCCATTTATAAAACAAGTGTTGAATTAAGAAATACATTTACATTAGTTCCATTGAACATAAAAAAATTACAATTGCTCAATCATATTTTTCTTACGCCCTACGGGGTTGTCTACATAAAAGAGATTCAATTCATAATGTAATACCATTGACCTAGGTTGGTTTCTATAAGATGACATGTTAGAATTGCTAAGGTAATTAAGTTGTCCATTTGCATCAAACATCTACTTGTGGTATCTTTCTCCCAATAAAAGCTTGCGGAATTTTGAGACCACGAGAATGTCTTGAGCATCTGAACTCGATCTTGAATATTGATCCTGTAAAATTCAATGAACAATTATTAAAATGCACCTGCATAATGATTTGGAATATGGACATATTGTAATCGATGCGAGAGAACTTGAAGGAGTTCCAAAGATACAGAATGATCTAGAATATGAAAAATTAGCCATTTGAAATTATGATTCTTTTTTTCCTGAATTTGATCCAAAACCATCATCTTGGGTAGCATAGAACAATCTAACTTCAAAATTAACTTTAAATAAATTTTACGACTTGAAAACACACTTAAAAATTCATTTTTTTTTCTACAATATCATTGTTTTTCTCTCCCAATTATACAAGAAATCTTAATTTAGATTTACAAAATATGAAATAGTTACTCGATATTTGAAAATATCCTCCTCGAACATAGAAAATGTGAATTTGATGCTCATCCCCCCCCCCTCTCTCTCTCTCTCTACCCCTCTCCTCTCTATCCATCTCAATCTTGACCTCTCTCTTGCTCTTNTGCACTTCATCAGATAAAGACACATTGATGCATATGGATAAACGATACACACCAGTGCATTTAATTGAGAGAAGAAAAAAATAAAAACCTTCTTTATTTCCTCCACAAAATTTAAATATAGATGTTTGCATTTGCATTGTGCAAATTTAACTATCTTACAATGTATTATTACTTACATATCGCCCAGGCATGTTATTAATTACACACTTCACTGGTCTGTTTCAAATTGTATAGTGCACCAACTAAAGCAAGTTAGAAAAATAATGTGTGCTTACTATCAATAATTTGAAATTTATTACAAAAATAAATCAATGCATTATATGTACACACTGTATTGATGCACTACTAAAAATATAGAACACTAAAAATGTAACTTTTGAAAAAAAACAACGCGCGTGTTTATTATCAATGTATCAAAATATACAACGAAAAAATGAGTGAGAATTTTAGATTTTGTGTTTATAAAGGAAAACCCTATTCATTCTTTATTTGTTTTCCAACATTTATAATGGATATTTGTGCACTAGAGATTTATCAGCAAAGACTTCAAAGTGGGTGGATGGATACTGCAGATCACATAGAAATCTTCAGAGGAGAAATTTTGGGTATATGATTTCATTCTATTAATCATATTAATCATTCTCCTATTTGATTCAAACAATTTTCAGTGCATTCCAAAAAAAAAAAAGGTTTTCATAGTTATCTTCAGTATTGGAAGCCCTAATTTTCTCATAGTTTTCTTTCTTTCCACTTCTATATTATACAATATTTAAAAAAAAAAAAACACTTTCTTTATATGTTTTTTTAATTTGTATATGAGCATTTACGATCCATTGCAATGTAACCACTCATTGCATTGGTTCCCAAACCATCCCGTTGTTGTTGCTTTTTTTGTTTAAACGCCTTCGTGGTGACTGGTGTGCTATGTACATAGTAAGCACATCAGAATGTGTTTTTTTGTAAACAACATTGCTTTATTTCGACAAGAAATATAAAAAAAAAAAACATTTTTTCGGTTGGCGATGCACATTTTACCTAAATATGCACGAGGGTGCATTGTTTACAAAGCACACTATTGAGTTTAAAATGGAAAAAAATATCATTTTTACATGGAAATCACCATTTCTTAATTTTTTTCACTGCTCAACGATGCGTAATAAACAATACTTAGGAATCCATGATTTTATTAATTAATTAAGTATTGATTGAATACAAAAATTTCTAAAACATTTTCAATTCGCAACGACACTACTATATTGTATCAATACGTATATGTATGGTTGACGCACAGGTGCATATAAATATTGTTGACGCCCCAGTGCAGTTGATTTCAATATAGGCACCGAGACCTTAAAAAAATGGTATTTTTGTATCTTTTTTTTCTAGGAGATTCTGAAAATTCCAAGGGAAAAACAACGAGAAAACTGAGACATGTTCGTAGGGATGTCCAAAAAAGTGTAGAAGAAGATGCGTAATTAAATGAACATAATTGTATTGCAAGAGGAACCATCCCAACTACAATATGCATAAGATTAATGCAATCATTTATTTATTTTTTTATGTACATTGAAATTAATTATCGTGTGAAATACAAATTTTCAATTGTTTTGTTGCAAAAAAGAAAAACAAATAGAATCCATTCAAAACATAAGATAGGATGATGATGAATAAAAGGGTTGATCACAAACATTGTGAGTATTTATGTTTTTTACATTTCTTAAGATTTCATGTTTTCTTTTATCTTTATATTTAAATAATTAATTTACACTTGTCCATGGATGTCTTCTAGTAGGTACTAACATACAAAGAGGAGACAAACCATGAATTGATAAGCATTGGGTTAAGTATGGGTTGTGAGTATATGTTAGAGAATGAAATTTTAATTTAAAATTTTGTAAGTATCTATGTTGTTTAAATTCCCTTGTTTTATAATTAATGAAAAAACAAGAAAACTTTATATTGATTATATCAAGTGTGTTTTTCATGTCGTATTAAACATCGAGGAAACAAAGTATGGAATGGAACCAACAAAGGAGATTTTGAGAGAATTCATGAAGTATGGCTTCGAAAGAATGTGTATTGTTTATGAAATACTTGGTGTTAATGTTTATTTTTTATTTACTTCATGTATATTTTACCATATATATAAATGTAGTTCAACTCATGAATGAAAATCAATATCATTGAATGTTACTACAAGTTGTATGTTTTGGAATATTTTTCTTTGGAAAATGAGAGATTTTGTTTAATGTACTCGACATATTGTCCCAATTGCATGAGGACATGTTACCAATAAGTATAAAAATAACAAATTGGTTTCAATAACTCACTCATACTTACTATTGAGAAAATGTATCGTTCCATAAATAATATAACATACTATAATATTTATCGTTTCCAAATTGTACAATGCTCATATTTATTATATGCAGTGAGATTCTAAATATTATTTATGCACCTTTTCCTTTACTATAATATATGCACCGATACTTAAAATAATTTCGCCAACATATCACCTCGAATATTCAAAATTTTACTACCCTTCCATGCACATGGTAAAACAAGTGCATACTAATTACACAAGCAACCAGACACATACTATATTAAATGTGTCGGGTCTCAAAATAACTTTATTGCATCGGTGCTAACTATAACTTAAATGCACCATGGTGGAAAAATCCTAAAACACACTGGGGCTTCATACAAAAACAAGGTGGGGCTTCATACAAAAACAAGGTAGAACCAGTTCCTAGAAATTATAAGAGTATTTGTGCTCTGCATATGACGAAAAAGACAAAATCGGTGTGAATTTTCTTGCAGATGCTACAACATCCATCTGCCATTTTTTTTTAGTTATATGGAACATCCGCTAAAACCTCCACAATCAATAGAGGAGATTGTAGACTAGATTTTTTGAAAATTTTGTCAAATTTTGTAACACTAAAAACCTTCACTATAAGGTGTTATCCTTGTAGT
Organism: Picea sitchensis; assembly: GCA_010110895.2. Classification (NCBI taxonomy): domain Eukaryota; kingdom Viridiplantae; phylum Streptophyta; class Pinopsida; order Pinales; family Pinaceae; genus Picea; species Picea sitchensis. The sequence goes on from SNQJ01S0000711.1 coordinate 14,076, forward strand.
GTTTTTCAAAATGTTTTGGAATGAAAGAGTATCTGACCTTTATGACACCAAGAGGGTTGAAGATGAAAATCACTTTCTCTTAGAATGCCCCACATATACCTAGATATTAGATCATATTTTTAAAATATTTGTCATAGTACCAACCTTCATGACCTTTTAAATCAACAAAACTATAGTGATCTTGAAAAGCTTATCTTAATGTTTTTCAAAAAAGAAATAAAATTCTAAAGAATTCCAAGTAATTCGTTACATTTTTAAGGTCTCATATTCATCATCATCATCATCAATTTAATCATTACACTTATAATAATAAATAAATAACAATTATTACCATTGCTTTTCAATTTTGAATATTACATTAGTTTGAAAAATGATTTTCTAATTCTAGGAGTCCTCAAGTGCAAAACATATATAATTTATAATGTTATCTTTAAATTTTCAACAATATTGCATGTAAATAAGTTTATTGAAAAATATATTTTTATGTGTAGGTTTTCATAGTTATTCATAATGTTAGAGAATTTTCTAAATTCAAATTGTGTGTGAAGTTTTGAAATTGAGTGAATAATGAATGAAGTATGCACTAAAAATGTTGAATGAATAATGAATGAAGTATGCACTAAAAATGTTGGACTTTTCAAAACTTCACACACAATTTGAATCCAGAAAATTTACAAGGGCTTTCATTAAATGTCTATACATGAGAAATGTAGTATTACAATTTTTTGATTTAGTCGTGGCTGAAAATATTGGTTTCTTTTAAAAAATAATGATCAAAAAATATTTTTAACTGTTACAGTACAAATGCTAGAGCTGCAGAATTTATGACCCCTCTGAAACTGGCTGATTGGCTGATGAGTATTCCATCGCCTTGTGTTAGTAGGTTCATCTGCACAAGGTTCCAACTAATAGAATCCGGAGATTTTCACCCATATACACAACATTTTGTTTTATTAATAGGAACTCTGTAAGACGACAAGCCTCAGACTGTAACATATAAGCATTTTTGTGTTTAGTTTTTAACATATATGCTTCCCATGAAGCTTTCTCTACAATTATAGTAAGGTAAGTTTGAAGATTTTTTTCCGGAGAATAAAATGGAAGGAAGCTTGCAGTCTACGAAATAAGATTAGGATATTAATCAGATAACAGAATCACATAAAGCGAATCACACGGAAGCACTGCAGTAACGAGTGGATTCATTAAACAATGACGAACAATTAGATTAAGGAAAAGGGCGAATAAAACACCACAAATCTGTGCAGTCTCTGTCGACAATGATGCAGTATGATTGAAGAAAATTATTCAATATGCCAGAAAAGACGGTAAAGTTAACTTATTGGCCTAATTAAAATACGCCTAGATAACTATGCTACAGATTTCAAGTAATCAAACAGAGTTTGTAGTTTCAGAACTTTTCGGCTACTTTTGCAAAACAAAAGGCGCACCCTCGCTAAATAGATTCCAATTGTCAATTATCCAGTTCATTATGAAAGTAGAAATCATTCTCGAGAGTGACTCCATTTTTAAATTCTATATTCCGTTCATCATGAAAGTAGAAATGTTACTCGAGAGTCGGTGCCTGCATTTTAAAATTGTAGTGGCCACCATTTATTGCTAGATCTGATCCCCAATCCAGACTCTTGCTCCACGAAATGACATCATGATTTGAAGGATTGGAGAATTATTTAGTTGATTGACAGGTCTCTGTTTTAATGGCCGTCCGTCCATGACAGCATACAAATTCTAGTGGCGAACAAACAAACATCCGTATCGTCACGCCGTCTCTTTGAAGGAGACAAAAGAACAGACCTGCCCTACTGTATTGACTCTCCAAACATTGTGCTGCCGTAATACGAATCAGCCTCGTCGTCAGCAACGCTTCCTCTTTCTTTTCTCATTAATGTAAATTGTCGTGGATTAAATGTGTTTTTTTTTTAAAAATCTGGCAAAATAAATTTGGATAAAATAACTATTTTTTATTGTTTAAATTATATTTCTGAATGTATAAATAAATTCAGTATGTTGAAATTTTTTGAGACACTCAAATTATTATGTCTAAAGGCGTACACCTATTGACAATGAGTACAATTAATCACCTTTTAATCTAAAATTCTAATCTGATGGCTAACAATTGAAGATGCTGGCATATTCTTAGTCGTCCTCCCAAATCAATGAATGTGATTTCCTCTTCATAACTTCCTTGTATTTTTGAATGCATCAGTGAACCTGTTTACTTTTTAACATTTACCTAATCATATTAAGAAATCACTGTAGCACTATATGATTGCCACTTTTAAATGATTAAACTTTGGGATTATCACGTTTGGATTTGCTGTGTAGACACTAGTTTCATTTTCTGTTCAGACCATTAACCTGCTGGAAGAAGCTTTAGCATCACCTTTCAACATTCATAAATTATTTGAGCCAAAACAATTGCTACTGGCAACTTGTGAAAGGAACGCCGCTACATGTAATTTTGATAAATTGAAACTTAAAACAAATTAACGTAGACTTACAAAATAAATAATAGAATTTTTTTAGGTATTGTAGTTTTACAATATTTAATAAATAAATACTGGATATAAATCTATCTCTATCATGACGTTAACTAAATTCATCACTTTTATTTTTTCTAGAAAAGAGTTCAAGAAGGAAAACATTATACCTTCCTTTTTAGACATTAAGGCCTTTGGATGTGAATTTAGTTATATTTTCCTTTAGAAAGTAGGGCCTTTTGATCCAGTTATACAACCGTTTGATGAAAACCACGCAAACAGTTTAGCATATGGAAAACAAACGGAGCTGCTTTTGGAAACTTGTAAACTATTTTATTTGGCTCTTTTAATTGGAAGTATTTGATATATATATATATATATGAAAGAGGAATATAAATAATAAAAAATGATAATTTAATTTAAAGTTATAGCTTAGTTAGATGTTATAGTTTGTGAGATTTTTGTTTGTGTAGTTTGGTTGTGCACTTATTATTCAATCAATAGAATATGTAATTTATAAATCTTAATTATAAAGAATAAACACATTCTTAAATTAAATTTTAATGTGAATGAAAAATATAAAATACAAATTTATAAATCTTAATTATAAATAAAAAATACATTCTTAAATTTTATTGTTAATGAAAAATATAAATTACATAAAAAAAATATTGTATTGAGTATAAAAAAATATTGTATTGAGTATGGATTTAATTCAACAAGATCAAATATATTTTGAAATTGACAATAAAACTAGAAGGTATGCAATTCATTTAAAAACAGTTTAAACAAAAGCCACATAGTGGTAATTTCCATGCATTTTATAGCATTGAATGAAAAAAGAGTGAAGATGGTCCACACGCAAAAAGACGTTGTGGCAAATTGCAATTGATGGTCTAAAATTTATTTAGATTCTCAATAGTTGAAATATCTCCAGTTTTTGAGTTGGGTAAGCTCAAGGTTCAAATTCCATGTAAATTAGATATGGATGCTTTGAATGAGAATTGTAAAAGTCGTTAGGTATTGTCACTTAGTGGTTTAATATAACTACAAATTATACTTGAATGCCTATAGTCTTTGTTCTTTACAATTTGTTTTATTTATGCTATACGTGAATGTCTACAGGCCTTGTTCTTTACAATTTGTTTTATTTATGCTGCCAACTTGAGGACTTTGAGCATTCAACTATCCTTATATTCTTAATCATTTGTTTCCTCTAGTTCAAGTAAACTTTATATTCATGGAAGCAGAATTATAAATTTAGTTTTTATAAAAATAAAGTATATAATATTTAATTTTTTCAAAACTATATTAAAAAAATAACTAAATTGATTTATCTTAAATTTCATTTTATAATTCATAAATAAAAGATTATAGATTATATTTTAAAGTATTATTTATATATATTTCACTTCGATGTAAACAAAAAGAAATCCATTTACATCATTGGGAATTGAAAAATATTTCATAAGAACTATCATAATTCCAAAAGGCAAAGTTTCTATATTAGAAAATTTTGAAGTGAATGAAGTTTTCCCAAGACATTCACCAAAAGGATTAAAGTTTTATTTTTTAAGGATTTATTACAAGAGAATCGTAAAAGTGTTNTTCATAAGAACTATCATAATTCCAAAAGGCAAAGTTTCTATATTAGAAAATTTTGAAGTGAATGAAGTTTTCCCAAGACATTCACCAAAAGGATTAAAGTTTTATTTTTTAAGGATTTATTACAAGAGAATCGTAAAAGTGTTAAGCATATTATTCTTAAGATTGTTGGTAATATAATCTTGAGAAGACAAATAGACTCATATCGATTTCAAGGGTGTGGTAATGTATGGACACAACAAGATAAAACAAGAAATCTAGCAACAATGATAAAAAAAAATTAATTATTTATTATTTTAGTTTTTGGTTTATGTTATTTTTAATTGTAATTCTTTTCTTTTATGAAATGCAAGTTATTATATATATATATATATATGTTATATTTATAGTTTTTAATTGGTATACATAGTTTTTTTTTTTTTTTTATAAGTAATGTAAGGTATTATATATATGTTTTATTTATAGTTTTTAATTAGTTTACATAGTTTTTTATGTTAAGTAAAAGAATTTTATTGTCAATTGGGTTTATTTCTAGTGGTTGTGAGATGTAGTGTTATCCTTTCCATAGATATTTTGTTATAGTAAGTGACATGTTGAACTCGTAATGAGTAATTTACAGTTTACTTTAGGTACCATTCTCAAAATGATGGGATGATGAGAAATACCTATAGTTTTCAAATATGACTATACAAATGAAAGTTAATAAAGGATTAGAATAACAAGAAATGAAATGATGCATGTTAACAATAAATACAAATGTTTTATACACAAGTTAAAAAAAATTCCAACAATAATTTAAGTTTGCATGGATGTGTAAAGTATTAAAATGTCTATTTAAATTCAAAAGAAATTCCAACAATATTTTTTTTTAAATTTGCATAAATGCTTAAAGTATTAAAGTCTTCCTTTTTGGCAGTAGACATAATTCTATCTTTTTCATAATTCTTATAGAATTTTAGTGTCATGAAAATAGAAGTCATAGGATTAATATGTTTACTACAAAATGTATGCTATCCTTCATTTACTTTCTATTCAATCGTGCTTGAGAAATGAATAAAAACTTATTGAATAAAAAGTAAAATAATATTCACTAAATCGTAATCATTAAATTAGGATGTAAAACTTGAGAGGAATAATTTTGTGTGTCTTTAATTCAATGTGATACCTCTATTCTAAACTACAAAACATATTCAATTTAAACCAATTACTTAATGTAACATATGTTGTATGAATTCGAAAAAGGATATATGAATTGAAAGATACATTGAATGTGCAATTGAAAGAGACTATGATTTTTTATCTTCAAAATATCTCACATTGTTACTTTTGACAGAAATGTGGTGAGAAAATGTGGATTTTAGAGCAAATCTTTTAATGAAAAACTTTCCTTTATTAATATCACTTTATTAATGAAAAATTTTCTTCCTTAGAGATGTTGGGTGCTCTACAACTTGGACTGGGGAGATATTCATGTCATGCATGCCTATGTATAAGACTAAGAAAATAAATGAGAAAAATGAGCTAACACCTAATTTTTTTAATTAGTATAATGTCAAAAAAATCACATCTATAAACTAGGGAATAAATCTATCTTAACTTTCCATCTATCAAAAATTGTAAGGAATAAAAAGAACATACAGAAAACCATTTTTTATTTAATAGAACTAGATTATTTAATAAGAATGTGGATTTCACCTCATGTTTTTTAACCATTCAAAGTCAATAGAGCCACGGTTTATATGGATCCTTCTCAGTATTTAATAGAACTAGAACAAGGGTTAAGATATATATGTCTCACTACTTAATAAAATCAAGGTTAAGATGAATCTATGCTATTTAACATGATGCTAATAATTCCTTACATTGTCATTGATTAAATTCTCAGTTTACCTATCAAAACATGTTTTTTCGTGGTGTAAGACAAGGCTCAAAATCCTAACAAACCTACACAACATTAGATAAACAACTAAAAACTAAAAAAATCAAATGTGATCTAATCATTTGGAATGACACTCACATTAACCAGGATATTTATATGCATTACTCCTATGCACAAGAAATGACACATCATCACACAAAAACTTAATGATAATTTGACAAATATAACAATATACACCACATCAAAATCAAAATTTTCTACAAAAGACTAAACAACAATAAGAACTCTACTTGACTGCATAAAACTTGATACTTTTTCACTTAATTAAGAAATAGTATCCAAATACATATCACTTTCCGAAAAAAAACACCTACCAACAAAAAAATAAAGAGATAGTAAACAAAAAACTCTCAACAAATTTTGACATAATAAATAGATAAAAAACAATCAACTTCCTACAAGTTTGAATTGAATTTATAAATACATATTAAACAAGTAGATACCAACAATTATTAACTTAATAAATAAATATTAAAAACAAGAAAATGTTATACAATTGCACTAATCTATTGATATAGAATTTGAATACAAATGCACATATCCAACTTTTTACAATATGTGATTCTCTTGCAACCAAAATTGAGATAGTGTTAAGATCAAGTGGAATTCAACATTGACTCATGTTGTACACAAAATTCCTACCTCACGTACCTAATTTTTTTATATGTAATAACTCTAGAAAAACAATGAACATGCACTTATGCACCGAATCTACAATAGAAACAACACTTCATAGTGCCGCTTAAGCATAGAAATTGCAAATCTCTAAACCATTGATATCCGTAATAAAACTTTTGAACAAGAAACATGCCAACCTTTGTGATTTGCAAGGGCTCAAATATGCCAGATTATTAACTAATGGAAAAAACTGAGATTGAATGTGTCAAAAAAATATAGCTATATAGATGCCACATGAAATCCTTATGCAAACAAGACCTCGAAATTATGAATAACTTTGAAGGAATTAATTGGTACAACTAAGTTATGTTTCATATTTACCATGGCCTCTAGAAAATTTCTTGAATACATTAACATAAATTTCAAACTAAATTGAAAGAAGGATATCCTTATTGAATAAAATATGCCAAGATTACTTTATCGAGGAGTTTTAATACTTCCTATCAAGGGATGATTACTTTTCCCATTATCTTTCCTTTCAAAATTAGAGGCCCTCGTAACATGATTCTTTTAGGTTGGAAGGAAAAAAAGGAAAAATATATTTTTGGTGTCATCCAGAAAGGTTATTGTATCAAACACTTTAGTGTTAGGAATAAGAGATTTAGTGAGCTAAGGAATTTTTTTGCATTTCAATTTATTTTATAAAATGATAAATCGACACTTTTAATAAGGGGATTTATTCAATTAAGGAGAAGTTTTAGGTGATAAGATTGAAATAGAAGAATGAGATAATACTAAGGGGAGTTGCATGCTAAACATTCACTTTTGTTTTTTTTTGTCTAAGGAGGATTATAGATCACTAAAATACTTTTGGTAGTTGTATGTTAAGAAGTGTTGTACTACCATTTACCTAGTGGTAACCATTGAGTCCAATGATTTTTCCTTTTCAATGCAAAACACCTCAAATATGTTTCCAAACACTTGTTGACAACTTCAATTTGATCATTAGTTTGGGGACGATAAGTTGTGCTGAGTTGTAATTGGGTGCCTTGTACCCTGAACATTTCTTGCCAAAAATTGTCGGTGATAGTGGGGTCTCGATAAAAAACAATAGAATGAAGCATGCAATGAAGCTTGAAGACCTGATCCATGAAAAGTTGAACCAGAGTGGAGGTGGTAAATGGGTGTTGAAGAGAACATAAATGAACATACTTGGAAAGATGATCAACGACCACCATTATGACTAATTTACTACCCAATTTATGTAAGCCCATAATAAAATCCATAGAGAAATCCCTTCAAATAGCAGGTGGAATAAGAAGCGATTGTAGTGTGCCAGGAGCTTTGACTATTTTTCCCTTGTTGCATTGGCAAACATCACATTCTTCCACAAAATTGTGAATGTCATCTTCATACCATCCCATCAAAAAGAATGCTTGACTCGGTCATGGGTTTTGGTAGACCCTGAGTTCCCAGCTATGGGTGGAGCATGAAGTTCAGAAAGTACCATGGATTTAAGTTGTGACTGATTACTTAAATAAAAATGTCATTTGTATCGAATCTCATCATTGTGCCAAGAGTAACCTGGGGAGACTAGAGAATTGGTCTGCAATTGTTGGATTAGATGTGAAATTTTTGGATCTTGTAACCATTCGTGGAGAACATATTGGAGCAAATATGGTACACTGAAGGAGAGGGAAAAAATGAACCCTTCATCTTCATATTTTTTTGAAAGTGCATCAACAACCACATTGTCTTTTCCTTTCTTGTAAATGATCTCATAATCATATCCAAAGATCTTAGTCATCCATTTTTGTTTCTCCAGGGAGGAAGGGCGTTGTTCCAGAAAATACTTGAGGATTTGATGATATGTCTTAATTTGGAAGAATTTACCCAATAGATAACGGTGCCAAAGATCCACTACATGCACAATATGCAACATTTCCTTTTCATAGATTGATTTGGCTCAAATGTCGCTTCGACAGTTGTTTGCTGGTAAAGGCCAAAGGCCGACCATATTGCATAAGAACTACTCCAATTCCTCTCCCAAAGGCATCACATTCTAGGACAAAGGTCTTTGTGAAATCATGAAGAGCTAGGAATGGAGTGGTGCACATGGTCACCTTCAAGGTTTGAAAGGCCTAATCAATTGTGAGAGTCCATGCGAAAGAATTATTTTTAAGGAGAACAGTGAGAGGTGCCACAATATTTTTATAATTCTTAACAAACTTGTGATAATAACCTGTTAAACACAGAAATCCACGCAAGCTTTTGAGAGTCTTTGGGTGAGGCCAATCCCGCATAGATTCAATAGTTTTAGGATCCACCCTGACACCTTCATTTCCAAAAATATGACCCAAGTACTCAACTTCCGAGGCACCAAAAAAACATTTATATTGTTTGAGGATAATTTGGTGTTGAGAGAGTAGATGTAGAGCTCGATCGAGATGAGCAAGATGGTTTGTCCAGTTTTTTCTATAGATGAGCATATCATCAAAGAAAACTAAGACAACATGATAAAGAAAAGGATGAAAGACATGATTCATGAGGATTTAGAAAGTGGAGAGAGAATTAAACAAACCAAAGGGCATGACCAAAAACTCATAATGGCCCTCATGAGTTTGAAATGCAGTATTAGGAATGTCTTCCTCATTCATATGTATCTTGTGGTAGCTAGAATGAAGATCAAGTTTAGTAAAGAATTGGTCACCACTCAATTCATCCAATAGGTCATCAATGAAAGGAATGGGAAAATTGTCTTTGATGGTGGGTTTGTTGAGGGCACAAAAGTCAGGACACATGTGCCAAGAGACTTATTTATTAAGGACCATGACCACAGGGTAATATTAGGGGTTCATACTAGGATGGATAACACCTATGGTGAAAAGTTCTTGAACAATTTTCTCAATTTCATTTTGGGAAAAGAGATGATGATAGGGACAAACATTGGGAGGAAGGTTGTCGAGGACAAGGGGAATGGAATGATCATGAAAACCACAAGAAGCAGGAATTCCTTAGGGAGTGGAAAAAACAACTTGATGTTTGGATATGATGGACTGTAGTTCTTGTGGCAAAGAGGGTGTCTCAATGGCATGAATGGAATGGAGTTGTGTAATAATGCCAGAATGACCTTTTTTGAGGAGATTTTCCATGTGATGGGAACTGATGATGTTCAAGAAATTAACGGTGATTCCTTGGAACATATATTATTGGTCCTCCTGGTTGAATTGCATAGTTAATTCTCCTTAAAATCCATGAGAATGGGACCGATAATCCTTAGCCATTCTTCACCCAACACAATGTAACAACCACCCATGTCGATAGAAAACATATGATATTTCATGTGGTACTGACCAATTTGGAGACACAAATTTTTACAATGCCCCCCACATTTCTTGGACCCGCCATTAGCAATCATGATTTGAAAATTATTGATGGCATGGATATAGAAATTAGTTTCTTGGGAAATGAAACAATGAATACAATTATGGGTGATTTTGGTGTCAACAAGGATGATGACCTTCTAATTCTTAATGTAACCAATTATCTTGAGGGTTTGGTGAGCAGAGAACCCATTAAGAGTATTCAGTAAAATGTCTGGTTCAACTTCGGGAGGGTCAGAGGGTGGGGTCATGTCAGTGGGGTCATGTGACTCAGCCACAAGGGGGCCTCAACATCATCTTCCGAACCATCCTCAAAGATGGACATAAAATTTTTTTGTTCCTTACACATGTGCCAAGGAAAATTATTGTTATCACAATTATAACAAATGGCATTGAGTTGGCGTTCAACCATTTCTTCCCTGGTCAATTTATGGATCTTTAGTGGAGTGGAAGGAGGAGTGGGAGTGATTGGCTTAGGGAGAGGAATAAAGGAGGTTTTCGGGTTTAAGAAGAGACACCATGTTTTGCTTCCTTATCTATTTTAGTAGCTTCCACCCAAATATAAGGCCGAGCCATGAGGACATGGGCACAAATCTTATCCTTGAGTACATTGATAAAACATTCTTGGAAAAAAGCATCATACATGTCCTCTATATGAAAATCCAATCACTCAAAAGAAGCTATAAAGTCTTCCACTATGCCATATTGCTTCAAATTTTTCAAACGACCTAAATGGTTGATGTTAGTGTCAAAGAGTTCATAAAGCGCTTCCACAAATTATGTCCAAGCCACATACCCTTGGTGGACATTTTTTATCCATTGCCACCATTGCCAATGTTCTTGATCTAGATGGAGAACACCATAATGGAGTTTGTCCAACTCACATGTAATGCCATACAAAGAGAAATAATGTTCCATTTGAGTTACCCAACTAGTTGGATCTAAGCCATCAAATTTGTTTACATCTGCAAGCGGAATGCGTAGGTCACGTTGAAAGTCATGGGGATGAAAATTTAGGGAATTAGAGGAAGTTTCACCTTTAGAGTGCAAAGGTGGGTCAGAGGAGGGAAGATCTGTAGGGATATTCATCCTGGAGTAGATCATGCTAGTGAAGGATGCAAGATGGGTAGCGAGGTCTTGTTTGATGGTTTCCATTGTGGCATCTATGGAGGAATGCATATTTTTACTGATGGTGGAAAAATTGACACTGAGCTACCTCACTTCCTATTGGGTGTCTGTGAAATTAGGGGACAAGGAATCAAAGCGAGCTTTAAAGTCTTGACTACAGACATGGGCCATGATGAAGAGGAAAAATGAAAAGGGATGGGTGGGACCACACAGAAAATGGGTTATAGGTGAATTGTATCACGATGATCAGGGCAAAAAGGGGAATCCAATCAGGTAAGGCCCAAATAAGGGTGATGGAAGTGGTTTGGGTCCACGGGAAAAAAAATTGCTGAAAAATGATAGGTATGACTGCGATAAGGGAGAAGAGAGGAATCCAATGGGATAGGGATCAAATAATGGTGCCAACAGGATATAAAATCTTATGAAGTTATACTCCAATATGAAGAATATTGCAGTGTTGAAATGCTAAAATTCTTAACAGGAATAAATGTGTAGTAATTTAGCAACCCGAATGTAAGAGGCACAATTGTGCAGAAATAGATCTTGTCTGTTATGTTTTTGTTTCCATCCCAAGGTTTAGGGTGTGTGCGGTGTCTACAGAAAATGGTTTTCCTTGTGCTATAGCCCTCTGATAGACATGCAATGTCCAACTATAGTATGCGGCACAATGTCTTAGGGCACCAACTAAGGAGGCTAGATCGTGCCCTTAGTCGTACTACCCGACTACCCAAGTACTAGAGAGTATCTTCCCGAGTGTTGTTCTTGGTTGCACTATACAAATCAGGCAATTGATTGGTTTATCTATGGAGGGCTTCAGAGATCTAGGCCAATCCGTATACAGGTGATGTATGATGCGCTACCACTTGAGGGAGTACCAATAGGGGTTACAATGGTGGAAAAAATATGTGTGCTTAAGTACCACTTGTATTTCCTACATGTATGGCTCTCTGAACACAGGTTTATGCGCGCAATGACATATCTTTGTAGCTTTAATACATCAAAATATGTCTCTTCCCTAAAAAAAAATTAACCCACAATTTTCTGCCAAGGAAAGTTCTCTGATACCACTTGTAGTATTCCAGATATAAAATAGTATGCAAAACATAAATATTTAAGCTAGAAATGGTATAAAAACAATGATATAACCATAACAATACCATAACAATACCAGAATAATACCAAAAAGAGCACCTTGATTAATGATAGAAATGTTCACTTGCCTCTTTAATGGGGCAACCTCCAACAGAGCAAAGCTCTATTACAATAATATCCAAGACAAAAATTCGCATACCCTCTACTCTAATTTATACTAAATCTGTTTATCCAAAAGAACACTCTAGAGGAAGATCCTTCTAGAAGTGAAAGATTCTATTAGGTCTTCCTACATTTGACTTATTCTTCCTTATTGATAGGCCTTATTAAGATTCACCTTTATTACATGGAAATATATTATTCTACCTACGTGAGGGGTTAGGGAGCTTAGGTCTCTAACACTAAATAAGGTATATCACTTTTGAAGAAGCATGGGTTGAATATAATCTCAAGGTAACAATTTGCAATTCAACATTTAAAAAATATATGTTGATGCAAAGAAATTCACATAACCTTCACATTGCAAAATAACCTCCTATGTTAGCATATTTATACATCATTGAAAAATTTATTATGTAGGCTTGCTAATTAACATCACATTTCTCTTTACAAATAATCTCCTTAATAAGAAATGTATCCAAGCACCAAATTTCTATATTTTCATTTTCAAGATAAACATTGTAGAAAATTTGTGCAACTATCTTTCTAAAGGAAGGCACATCAAATGATATTGTCAATATGTTAATTGATTCAAACAATATGTTAAGTGATTCTTACTCTGCAATAAAATTTTCAATAGAAAATTTTTCATTTGTAGCAATCGCAGGTGAAGTTGGACATCTAGATGTGATGGATACCCTACATACAAAATTTATAGGTGACATTATTCTCTATGAATTTTTTTCTCAAAATGGCTACACGATGGATTTTGATCATGGTAAAATATCATATATTCATATTTTCTATCATTTAGTGTTGAAGTGAAGGTATCATGTACCTATTAAAAGGGCAAACACGCATTCGTATAAACAATCACCTACGAAACCAATTGACACAAAAAATATTGGCCTATAAGCCAAACCCAAATTTAAATTCTAAATGAGAGGAAAAATGAGACATCCTATGAAAAATATAGCTCAAAATCATGGACACCATGTAAGATCTCTATAAAATCAATATTTCATTATGTTTTCATTGAAAAACGAATAATTTCAAAATTTATTCAACATTCCTTGTCGTATCTCATGGAGTGTATAATTAAAATGCAACAAACCCACTAGCGCATTAAAAAGGCAATCTCCTAGCTTGAAATAAAATTTTAGAATTTTCAGAAATAAAACAAATTAAAATTAAACAAAAGTTGATCAATTTCTTATACGTTTGAACCAAATATTTGAACTACATTACTGAAGGAAATTCCTCTATAGATCAATCAATAACCATCAATCAAGATACATTTTTTTAATATAAAATCACATGAATTTGTCAAAGAGAAAATGAAATACCGACCTAGAATACAAAATCACTTTCTAACACTAATATGCATTTGGAAAAAGAAAATGAAAAAAAATATTGAAAATCTATAAAAAAGAAAATTCTAAGTTCACAACAAATCTAGGGTAGAAAAAAAAACATAACAACAAAGCATCGAAACTGCACACAATTTTCTAGGAAGAAAAATGCAAAACTTGTAACAATAGAAAACACTACATAAATATAGCAAGGGTGCAAATATAATATTGGAAAAAATGGCAAAACAAGATTAAATTCAAAAGCAAAAACTAATAATATGATAATAAATAATATGATATTTGCAATAATAACATTCATGTCAATAGAGTGTAATGTTTCATTTGATGGATTGATCAAGTTCCATATGTGCAAATATGAACTTGATTTTCATAGAAAACATTGGAAAATTTGCACACGTGGATTGTGCATATGAAAGAAGGATCCAACAACAACGTGATTTATAGACACATCTCCAAATTTGTGCTAAATTTTCATTAAATTTGTTAATGGAATAATATGGAATACTTCGCTAGTGTAAAAAAAATACAAAATAAAACAATGCTATAGAATAAAGTCAATTGCAATGATGTGAATGGAGAAAAAGTCTAAACAACAATATTTATCAAAAGAAAGCAATATGAAACAATANAATGGAATAATATGGAATACTTCGCTAGTGTAAAAAAAATACAAAATAAAACAATGCTATAGAATAAAGTCAATTGCAATGATGTGAATGGAGAAAAAGTCTAAACAACAATATTTATCAAAAGAAAGCAATATGAAACAATACACAACAATATTTATCAAAAGAAAGCAATATGAAACAATAATAGAAACCAAATAAATCAAGTATTTGAGAGTAGACAATAAAACCACAAACTATAATGATCTTATAGAAAATCGAAAGTTGACATAGAATATAGACACCAAAAAGAACATTTGTGAAGCTACTTGTATCCTTGTGATACATAGGCTATCGATTGTCTTTATGCACACACACGCATAAAACCATTTAGGCCTAGCATGTTCTTTTAGGAGCTAAATGAAGAATAGTATGAGAGCATGTGCTTTTCAATGGACTTACAATATTTGTTTTTTTTTTTTG
>SNQJ01S0000711.1:29005-77465 GCA_010110895.2 Picea sitchensis
ACAATTGTTTTTTTAATAAATAAGAATTATTATATACATAATTTTATTTTTTTTATAAATAAGAATCAATATATACACACAACATATTTTACATGAAATTGAAATATTTGTTCCAAAACAAGTTAGGATCATTCTTGAAATATCCATGAGAGAATTATTCTTGAAAGAAATTCATAATCTATGGAAAACTTAAAACAATGACCTTGCAACGAAGCTGGGCATGACATGGTTTGGTTTTTCGAAAATAGAAGGACTTTGCAAGTTATATGTATCGGCATGATAATATTATTGTATGTTCTTTATGCATATGTACTTCTATAAACGCAATTATTTTGAAAAATCCATTCTAGAAGTTAAATGAACAATTTCATGTGAGCATGCGCTTCACAATGGAATTAGTCAATTTGATTTCTACCAATTGATAAGGGGAAGCGATGGGACGAGGCGATGAGGAACCAGGGGAAGCAAGAAGTATTTTCAATTTTATGGTGGGATAATTCCAGAGTAAGCCATGGTAGAGGTTTGAATCTTCTTTGGACTGGTAGGGTTTTGGATGGTCTCCACAACCTCTCATTTTTATCATTACCTTCTCTACTAAATAGTTTTTAGTTTTTTTAGTTAGCCTCTCAGAGGTTCTAGCACGGGTTTCAACTATTTTTAGAGCTTCATCCTTGAGTGTTGGACTTTATTATAGTCTAATTTCTCCTCCCGACATTTTAACTACTATTCTTGGTAATTGAACCCGATCTTCTGGGATCGGAGGTTTCTATTGCATCTACCATCGGGTTTTGGTTAGTGCTTCACAGGTGGACTTTCACCTTTGTTTCTTGTCAATTTCATTACTTATTAAATTCCTTCATTGGACTTTGGTGACATTGTAGCCCCTGATTTAAGCACTTGGGTTTAAGTGCTTTCCAAGTGGAAGCTCAATGGCTCACAAACGGTTGGAGAATATAAATGTGGAGGTTAATGCGTTATTAAATGAGTTAGTAGAAGGACTATGGCAGGAGGAAGTAGTGTAACGAGCCTACTTGTAACGACGAAAAACCTCTTATAACAAGTGCATTTTTTTTTTTGTGTGTGTACAAGGGTAACAAGACATTATACTCTACGCCGCCACATGATGTCGAATCATGACGCATGCAATTGTGATATCAACATAAGGGTCTAAGATGCACATCAACATCTGCCATCAATGAACAACAATCAACCGACAAAATAATAAGACTGACTACCCGCCCGTCCTACCCTGCAATGGTTAGGACCTCCAAGACACATAAGCAATGCTGAAGCCTAGGTTCCCATCGATTTTAACCATTTAAGGTCTCAGGGCTGGCGACTGTTTTGAGGAATATGGAGGTGTCTACATCCCGCCCAACACAAGCAGACCAAACAATAATGGGTACACCCATTTATAATAGCAATAAAATGAGCAACAACTCGATATGTCTAAAATGCAGAGTATCATTAAGGTACGATCTAATTTAGTCTTAAACATAATTTAATGCGTAGTTCTAAATTCCAAGGGACAACAGAGTATCATCTAAATTGACATTTAATGAACATTACTACGCAAGTCTAATGTTTGACGGGATTTAATAAAAAAATATAAGTAATCATTAATCAAAATCTATCTAGTCTGTCAATTATAAACTAGCCATTCATTAAAAACTTGCAATATATTTAATTAGAACTGAATGAGGCATGTTCTCAACACTTGCAAGGATGACAAGGCAGGTTAGAAAAGAAGAGATAATACTTAGCTTAAAAGACTTTACACTTGGTAGTACCACATTTTGTTCTTCTACACATTCCACATCATCCTTTATTATTTACATTTGATTATTTTATTGTTTCTAGATTTCATACAATCCATGTTCAATAACTACGAGTATGAATAGACATTGCACCTTTACCTAGTTTTTAAAGTAATTTCATTGTTTTTCCAAATCAATCATTTATTCCAAAGTAATTTTTGAAGAAGGTTAACGTTGCACAATCAATGACAAAAATAATATGCTAAATATACATTATGCCATAGAAACTGCCATCATAATTACAATGTCCATGATTTAGCCATGCAAACTGCCGTTAAGGTAAGACCGATCTATGCTCTCTTAGTTTAGAAATTTCTGGCAAGGTGTGAGGGTTCACTGCCAAAACTAATTAATCATTAATAAATTTCCCAGACACACTCTCATCCCAACAACTCACGACCTCACTCTCTGGATATGGTTAATTCGCATTTACAGCATTAATTGGGATGCAGTATTAGTAGGAGAACTCAAGCACAAGTGTAAGGGAAGTCATAGGTAAAGGAAGAAATAAAAAAAGGGGCAGTAACCAATCACAAAACGAAATTGCCAGAACACAATGCCAGAACGAACTTGCAGCAACCATTACAAACCGAAATTTCCAGGACACATTGCCAGAATGAATTTGCAGCAACCAATACAAAACGAAATTGCTAGGACAGATTGCCAGAATGAATTTGCAGTAATCATTACAAAACGAATTTGCTAGAACGAATTTGCAGCAACCAATACAAAACGAAATTTCCAGGACACATTGCCAGAACGAATTTGCAGTAACCATTACAAAACGAAATTGCCAGGACACATTGCCAGAATGAATTTGCAGTAGCCATTACAAACGAATTTGCCAGAACACATTTCCAGAATGAATTTACAGTAACAATTTACAACGAAATTGCTGAAAGGAGTGTTTCAGCAACACAATGACAAGGCAAATTGCCAGAACAGATTTACAGTAACAATTTACAAACGAAATTGTCAAAAGGAGTGTTTCAACAACACTATGACAAGGAAAGGAAAATTGCTAGAACAGATTTACAGTAACAATTTACAAACAAAATTGCCGAAATGAGTGTTTCAGCAACACTATGACAAGGCAAATTGCCAGAACAGATTTACAGTAACAATTTACAAATGAAATTGCTGAAAGGAGTGTTTCAGCAACACAATGACAAGGCAAAGTGCCAGAACAAGTTTTTCAGCAGGACATTACACAGTAAAAWTTTTACAACAATGATAAAAAAACAAAAATTTTGCCAGAGAAATGAGGAAGGCGGAAGGCTAGAATTTACAGCAACCACATAATGCATTTGCTAATGAAATCAAGGTTTCGGCTACGTTATCTAAAATTAAAAAACTAGTAAATCATTAAATGAATTCAGGAGTTTCAACAACATTATATAAAATTATACAACTAGCAAATCATTAAATGAATTCAAGAGTTTCAAGAACCTTGAATGAAATCAGGAGTTTCGGCAACGTTATATAAAATTAAACAACTATTAAATCGTTAAATGAATTCAGGAGTTTCAACAACCTTTCCAATAAGCAAGCAGATCCAAGCATAGGTCCTAATACCATCTACCAAAAGAAATGAAGAGCATATCGTTGCCTGATCGCCCGCCTCGAATGACGTCTGCGTGCTCTGTGCCGCTCCTTCTTGCCGACTGTCGAGACCTCACCGGTACCTCCCAGCCAATGCTAGGGGTACTCTTCTTCCCCCGTAGCCCCCCGAGCCGCAAAGGGGTCACACATAATCCGGATGGTACATCTATCTCCCAGCTCGCCTCGCAAGGTTGAGCTACCACTCCTCTCTGAGCTGGGAAATCCCAACTCCCACAAATAAATCAGTCAAGTCACTAATTCAGCAGCATAACATTATGCTAACAGCCCATTACCCTTCTTCCTCCTCCTTCCTCTCTTTTATAGAGTTTTAGAACTTCCAATATTTCCCTAAATCTCATTTAATTTAAGTTTTAAATAAAAATCTTCTAAAAATTCTCCATCGTACAAGTGTCATTCATCCCCCACATTCCTTCAATAATTATTTTCTTTAATTTATTAAATTGTCTAATTCCCTCACCCACCTAGAGTTACTCCTAAATTTACTCCTAGGTGTCCCTAGATTCCCTTATAAGTTTTAAAGACTTTCCCTAAAATGAAGTTGCTAATTTAGTTCAATTTAGAAGGTTCTTAATTGTAGATTCTTTACTAAGTTGACCTCTTGCATTTTACCATAAGTTCCCCTCTTTCCCTTTTTATGTTATCTCCATCCCCTAGTTTCCTAAATTTTATAATTTCCCTCTTTCCCCTTTTTATTAGCCTTTTTTATTAGAGCTAAAAACAACAGTTGCAATTTAACCCCCTTTTCCTTTTATTATTAATTCAACATCTTTTAAAACTATCAAAAGTTAAAAATAATTAATTTCTTCTTTATATATATATATATATATTATCCACCGATTTTATTTAATTTCTTACTCTCTTCATTTTACCCCAAAATTTATGAAGACCAAATTATTACGTAAGGGGTTTTTATTTTAAATTTTGTTATTATAATTTTATATAGATATTTTCTCAAGGGTAGACAAAATCTTACCCCTAGAGAAGTTTTTTTTAGACTTAGGACTTAGATTCTGAACTGGGCGACATATAATTAGAGGAGTTGTTTTAAAATTTATTAAAGTGTTGATTGTCTTAGGGCCATCTAGGTTCGTTCCTTTATCATCATCAACGCGATGTGCCCTTCAGGATGCACTACGTTCTCCAAGGGTGCCACTCACCCTTTTGTTTCTTTTGCGCGACGTGCCCTTCAGGATGCACCACGTGCTCCAAGGGTTCCACTCGCTTCTTGAATGATTGGTAGACATCAATAACCCCTGGAGTCAACACTCCACCAGGTGAACTTGTGGGAGACTAAGGGATTCTAAGGAATAAGGCCCCTACCTTATTACGCACCCCTTAGAATCATTGTGAGAGACTGTCGTAGTCTGCCCTCATGGCATCGTGGGTCCTCTCAAACTAGGTAATCGTTAACCTACAGTTCGAGCCACGGCAAGAGTGCTAGTAGGCTGTGGCAGGGCTGCTGTCCACACCTCTCCCTCAACCTCTATGGTAGTCGTGTGTGACCCCTTTACTCCATTTGTGAGTCTAGTCGGCAAGCTATCTTCAGCCTGCATCATCAACAAATCATGTCAGAACATATCCACATCATATCATCTAATCAAATGTACTACTATCACAATAAATCAATCAAACCCCAATGGAACACTCCCTGACTCGATCCAGAGTCCAAGGGGTTCCATTGATGCCTCTGCATCCTCAAGGTCCAAAACCCTGCACACTCAGTAAAACCGAGTCAATAGCACTTGTATATGTCAATGCAGTAAAACATCATGTCATCTAACATAACTCATCATAATCAAAGTCAAATGTTTTAATATCGTAATAATCCGGATCACTTGCGAGAAAGTGTCCTCAAAGAATAAGTTCACTCAGTGTGCTAGAGTGTGATGTTACAAGTAGTTAAAATTTCCCATTTTACTTCGGGGGGGTCCTCGGGGAAACAATTCAAAGGTTTATGTTCCTTTGGTAATCAGTCTGATATTCAGAAAATTTTTCAAATCTATGCACAGGGTATAGCTCCTTCCTTAAATACCTTTCTACTAGCCCTGTCAGAGTCTTCTCTTGATGTTTCATTTTAGAATCCGGTGCTTGGTCCACAGAAAGACAACAGAGGGATTGGTAATACTACTCCTCGTTTTAAAAATCCTGGTCCAACTACCACACATAAGAGCCGAAGATAGTGGATCACTAATAAATTAGTTAAAAGAATGGTATTAGGCTCAGACATTGCGCTAGAGGACACCTGCAGGATGGCGCTTTGTGGCTTAGTGGGGAGATTCACATATAGTAATTTATGTGAGGATAAATTCTCGGTTTGGTTGGAGTGGTTTTGGTTGCCAGTACTAGGATATTTTCCAAAGGTTTATTTATTAACTAAAGGTTGGATAGAGTTTATTTGTAACTGTCCGGAAGATGTAGCGACTTTGTTAGAAAATAATTGGGTTAATGGAACGAGCAGTCTCATGCTTAAGAGATGGTGGGTAACATTTAACCTAGAGACAAAATATTTCTCCTTAAGGCATATGTGGGTTCTACTTTCGAGATTACCTCTGTATTTGTGGAATGAAGGGGCACTGTTGACCATTGGAAACTCACTAGGAAAGTTTATCATGATAGATAGAGGTAATATTTAGGCGACAAACAAAAAAGTTGGAAGGGATTTGGTTGAAATGGACATTCATATGGGGTTTCCAGAGACTATAGAGATTGAGTGGTGTGGTAACTGTTATCTTTGGAGATTATACTTTCTTGGGATTTCTTTCAAATCCATTTACTACAGAAGTAATTCGCATCTACGGTGATATTGTAAAGGTTATGAAGATGTTGGTTTAACTCAGGATGATACTGATATTTTATATAGTACTCCCGACTTTTCTGTGGAAACCGACTTCTATGGGTTAGAAGAATATCATCGGGACTGGCTCAATGCAAGCTTCTTGGAGATTTCTTCTTTTGTAATTGATAAGTTACAAGCACATTTCCCTGTCGTTTACAATTCTATTTCAGTGTGGGAGCGAGAATTAATAAATTCCTCTATTTGGCTTAAGAGTGTTAATACAAAGTTTGTTTCACCATCTTTAGCCGAGACAGGGGGATCGATTAATATTTGTCATTCCTCAGGGGATCAAGATTCCTTAAATATCTTGACGAGTGTAACCCGACCTTTGGAGCCAGTGATTAACAATGACATTTTGGATTTTTCAAGAGTCCAGAAAGCCTCTCGTATTTCTCCTCTGGAACCTTCCATTCCTGCTGAACCTTTTAGTAGTCCCGAGACTAGTCATTTGAGACGGGTCACCCTGCCTCGCCACCTAGGTATAGAGAACCATAAGAGGAGGAGTCAACCCTCTCTGTTGTACTGAACTCATTGATTCCTTTCATCCATGGAAATGAAAAAAATGTACAATTACCAATTTTTATAGGGAAATCGGTCATTGACCTAGTGGCCAGGATTGGGGAGGCTAGCAGCTTGAGCTCTATGGTGGTTGAGGTCGAAAAATAATTTGTGTGGTCTAGAGGATTGGGAATTGAGCACTCACCTATTAAAACCATAAGCGCATGAAATCAATCTACACTTGAGGCTAATCCTGACTCTGTGTCACATAATCCTACTAAAGGTGGGGCCCATAGAGAGTTGAAGGGCCTTGTGAGGTCCAAGTAATGTTATTACTCTCACTCAATTTAAGGGGGACTGGAGCCTCCCTAAAATTATCCTTGGTTCGAAGTGTTTTGGACAAAACTTGACCAAATATTTTTTTCTTTCAAGAGACTTTGGTTCACTCTGAAAAATCCCGTCATTTCTTTCAAATTCTTCGGCCAAAGTGGTTATGTTGTGCGGTAAACTTTGTTGGTAATTTTGGAGGATTAATGGTTTCTTGGGATCCAATTTTTTTGATCTGGTGTCATTCCTGACATGTGGTGGGATCTTATTGACAGGTTACTGTTTAGAAAGAAAAAGACAGATTAATCTCCTAAATGTTTACAGGCCTTGCGTGGAGCGCAAACATTTCTGGGAAAGGATGGAATCTTCTGGCTTGTTGACCCTGAAAAATCTTATTCTAGTAGGGGACCTTAATTTGACTTTATCTATAGCTGAAATCTAGGGCGGTGCGGTCTCCCTAGGGTCTATGGCAAGTTTTTTCATAATTTTTTTCATAAAAATAAGCTCATTGATATTGTTCCTAGGAAAGTGGCACTTACTTGGAGAAATGGTCGAGTGGGAGATGATTTTATATCTAAGAGAATTGATAGATCCTTGCTTTCCAAAGATTTAGTGAATTTGACTGGCATCTACAGAGCTTGGGTTGAATTCCCATTTATCTCAAACCATGCCCTGATATTACTTCAGTTGGATCTACCTCTGCTTTTTAAGCATTATTCATTCAAATTCAAACCCATGTGGATTATAGAACAAGGTTTTATTTCAATGGTTCAAAAAATGTGGACAGATCCAATTTATCTAATGGAGACTGGTAAGCAAAAGAGACTTGTCCGGAAATTAAAAGATTTAAAATCACTTATGAAAGTTTGGAAGAAGGAACAAAGGATTTGAAAAAATTCTAGGCTCTATGGACTGGAGGAAGATATCTTCTTTAGGTTAAAAAATTCCGTAGAGGGCACCTATCTCAACTTGTTATATTTTACATTAAAGGAGTTTGAACAAGAAAGGAATACTTTACTTAAGGAAATTTAGGAGCAGTGGCGCCAACAAAGTCGAGCAATCTGGATTCAAAGTGGAGATCTAAACACAATTTTTTTTCATAATTTCGCGAGCTTCAGGATAAATAACAGGTATGTTTGTTAGATACAAGGTGAAGAGGGGAAAGTTTACAATGGTCAGGAAAATATTAAAAAAAATTCTTTAAAACATTTCAAATATTTGTACAATGAAGCTATGGTTCCAACTCCTGCAGAACAAGTTAGGGTGGTAGCATTGTTTCCAAATATATTAAATGACTTAGAGGTTGAAGCCCTCTTCAAACCTATTGACAAGGAGGAACTGAAGAAAGTAATAACAAATTTTAAAGTGGATAAGAGTCTGGGCCCGGATGGCTGGACAATGGAGTTTTTTAATCATCTTTTTTATATTGTTGGGGAGGATCTCCTAGAAATGATTGAAGAGTCTAGAACTAAGGGATTTATTCCAGTGGCACTAAAATCAATGTTTATTAGTTTAATTCCCAAATTAAACAAGCCTCTTCATTTTGGAGATTACAAACCTATCTCTCTGTGTAATCTTTGTTACAAAATCATTTCAAAGATGATAGCAAATCAGATTAAATCGATTTTTTCTAGATTTCTTTCAGAAGAGCAACTGGGTTTCTTATAGGGGAGATAGATACAGGATTCCATAGGAATAGTACATGAATGCATTCACATAATTAAAAATAATAAATCAAAGTATTTGGTATTAAAGTTGGATTTACAAAAAGCATATGACTTTATTAACTGGGACTTGTTGCATATGCTACTTCTCCAAATTAGTATGAGCCTAAATATGAAAAACTGGATAATGAGTTGTGTGGTTTATACTTGCTACTCAGTTCTGATTAATGGAGAAGCCAATGATTTCTTTAAAAGTGGTAGAGGCATGAGGCAACGTTTCCCCTTATCACCTCTACTTTTCATTTTAGTTATGGAAGGACTGAGCCTCCTTTTGAAAGAAATCCAAAGAGAGGGTAAGATGATAGGTATTAAATTTTCCAGGTCCATAAAAATATTGCATATTCTATTTGTGGATGATGTTATCACAATGACAGGCACAACTATGAAGGAGTGGTGGGAGATTGATAAAGTGTTAAAATTCTTTTGTTTAACCTCTGGTTTAAATATAAATGAAACAAAGTCTACATTTCATCAAGTTGGTCTATTGGATCAGGATCTTATTCCCTTCAAAGTTTCTTTTCCTTTGAGGTTTATGGAGTTGGATGTGGGGTTCAAATATCTTGTATTTTTTGTTAAGGAAGGAGCACAACGATCCAAAGATTGGTGTTGGTTAATAAAAAAGTTGGAGAAAAGGATTAATAATTCGTGTTGTAGGTGGTTTTCCTTACGAGGATGTCTCACCCTCTTGAAAGTTGTGCTAACTAGCCATCCAACTTATTGGATGTCTCCGATAGTTGTCCCTTGTTATTTGTTGAATACTCTAGGGAAATTGATGTACAATTTTCTATGGAAAAGAAATAGTGACTCTCACCAAATGCACTTGTGTAATTGGGAGAGGATTACCCTTCCTAAGTTATATGGGGGTTGGGGAATATGCAATATATTTAACTTCATCACTTCATTAGCAGTGAATACTCTTTGGAGAGTGTTGATGGGAGAGGGCATTTGGCATAGGGTCGTGATCGACAAATATCTACATCACGTGACTATGATTAATTGGTTTAGATCACAGTCTTTCCAACAGATTGGGGCTTCTAGAATCTGGAGTGGACTGTTAAAAGTTATTCACTTAGTAACGCATTCTTTAAGCTGGATTCCAAGGACAGGTTGGCTTATTGCATTGGGAAAATAACGAATCCTAGGAATGGGAGATAGCTCATTTCTCTCTAGTAATCTTCTAACTGTTTAAAGTGAAAAAAACATTATTACTCTATCATAGGCCAAGAATTTATCAGATAAACAAACATTTTGTTCCTATTGGCTTTGAAAAAATGATCTGGGTTTAGAGGGTGATCATGCATTGTAGTGGGATCAATTCAGACAGGCACTCATGGATTCCGGAGCACTTATCCAAGATTTGAGAGATAAACTTATGTGGATTGGAGGAGATAATACATGATCTCCTTCCATTAAAAATTTCTATATGAGCATAATTTATTCTAAAAGGTTGTTAAAAGTAGAGAAGTGGAGACAATCCATCTGGAAATGGAAATCCAAATTAACAATTAAATTGTTTATATGGCTAGCAATGGAGGGTAAAATATTAACTCAGGACTCTTTGCAAAAAGGGGTTGGGAAGGACCTGGGTGTTGTCCTTTGTGTAAACTTGAAGCAAAAGATTCCATACACCTTCTCAAACTTTTCCCATTTGATGTTTATGTCTGGAATTTGATTTTAAAGGAGTTAAATTTGAAAAGTTGTTGGTCTAGGAACACTCTTTAGAAATGTTTAAAAAATTAGCATTTGGAAAATATAGTCCCCACTCAGATAGAAGCTCATCCTATCTGTTTCATTTGGTATGAGAGAAACAAAGAGCTATTTGAAGAGTCCATCTCATCTATTCAAGAAGTGATTTATAAGACATTGGTATTACAAACCAGATTCTTTACTCAACTAAAGGATAGACCTCTGAGGGATATTATGATCTCCCATCAAAATGATTCTGCATTGGCATGGTTTGATGGAGAATCTCAAGGAGGTGGCAGCGGGTGTGGTGCAGAAGGTGTAATAAAATATTTGGATGCTATTGTTATTAGATGGACCTTAAATTTCAGTAGGGGAACCTATACAAAAGAGGAACTCATGGGATCTTGGGCCACACTATTGTTAGCACATCACTTATCTTTACACTGCATCCATTTTCTAGGATATTCACAAGTAGTTATCGATTGGATTTTAAGCAAAGGTAGGCTTCATGTAAGCTCTATGGAAGGTTGGAAAGCTAGAATAAAATCACTTTCAAAGAAGTTTCAATATATTCGCTACCAACATATTTACATAAATTTTAATACTGAAGTATACAAGTTATCAAAGAAGGCCATCGAAGAACCAGATGACACTTTATCTTATTACCTATGGACAAATGGAGTTGAAGGACCTAGGAGACAGATTAGAATCGATTAGTATTTTTGGGGAGATATTTTAATTTATTGATGGTATAGTTTATATACTTTGTTAGTTGACAACTATTCATTTTTGTTTTTTGTATTTTGATGATGACTTGCTTTATTGATTCCAGTATGGGCTTTGAGCATACCTTAAAATAACAGTCTCCTCATCTTTTTTGTAAGATTGGTTCAATTTAATATCAATATTTCCATGTAATGGATCCTCGAATATGAGATGGAATATGTACAAAAATTATATATCTAATACAATTGAGAAAAAAATTTCTTGGGAAAAATAATTGAACAATAATAATAAAACACAAAATTTTTACATGTACTTGAAATGTTTTATACAACTCAATGATCAAGTGATAACCTATTTGTTCTTTGAAATGTTTTATATAATTCAATGATCAAGGGATAATCTATTTGTTCTTTGAATAATTTAATAATATGTTTGCTTTCTAATTCTATAGATGACAATAGTAAAACTTAGTTTAGTAAATAGTGGTAAGTATGATAGAATATAAAAAAAGAATTCATGAATAAGTGTTATCTCTTATTTACTAATATGTTTAGCATGCCAACCTTGAAATTGTGCTAATTTACTATACATTAAAATTTATTACAGGATAAATATACAATATCTATGTTATAAATATCCCTTTCTATTTATGTTTGGTTTATGCTTGGAATTTTGAAAGTGAAATATAAAATAAATGATCTTGGACTAAAATTAAATTTTACATAGAGTTAATAACAATATTTTAGAAAACCAAATCTTCACATAATTTTTTTATATTAGAAAATTAATTTTCCAAACTATTTGTATTCTTATTATATACAAGATATAAATGGTCTTGGTTCTAAAAATGTTGTCAATGAGATAAATTCATTATGATAGGTGAACATCTATTTCACAAATGTACCTAGAATATTTGTTTTCAAGTTAGTTGAACAATTTTAATGGAATGTTGATTTTGTTTTTTAAATGGAATTAAAATATTTGATAAAAATAAACATGTGCCAAAACTTATTGCTTTTATTCTATAACTCAATGTATAATATATGAATTACATGTTCCTCAACTAAGTTAGTAATATGTTATTTTTTTTTAATCTATAGAGGACAATAATAAAGTTTATTTCAGGTAAATAAAAATAACTCAGGCACATTCACCACAAATTTTAAAAATTGTTCATATGCACATATCAACATCTTGTGGGTCAACACTCATTATGACTAAAAGGAGGATATAATTCAGAAAATGCAGAAAGTTCTATCATTATAACAAGAGAAAATTTTAAGGATTCATATTTGTCTTAAAGTGTATAGATCTTGATGAATATTACTAATTCTTAAAATGCCAATCATAAAATGTTTGACAATATTTTGTAAAAATATCCAAATTTATAAGGATTCAATATTGTTTATAGAAAATTCTAGCTATTTTAAAAGTAAAATACTTTTATCCTATAGAATTTGGTTGAATTGTTTTAAAAACAAAATTGGGGAATATATTTTTGGAAAAAACGATGGAAAATTAGCCTATTAATGAAATTTAGCCACTAAATTTTGGTGTCATCATAACACTCAAAATACATAAAAATTTCATTTAGCATCATTTAAAACCATTAAAATCTATTTACAAAACTTTAACATTGCAATTTCTTAAGCTAAACGATTTCTTTCCGAAGATTCCCTTAATAGTCCAAATGTTGTCCATTTTTAAAACTTATACATTTTTTCGTAAGAAAATGTAGTTCCAATCATTCATAATCAGAGCTCTAGACTAAGATGCAATTCTACCAATGAATACCAAACCAATAGGATTTTGGAAATGGAAAATGAGCTTGAGGAGTATCACATAAATGAAATAGTGTGCCAAGTAATACACATGTAGGATTATTATACCATGCCCATAAATAAGATAAAAATTACTCTAAATGCATACCTAAGAGACAAATTATTGCATGAACAACAATCCCAAAAAAATATTTGGGTAGTTGTAATGCTATCGAAAGTACAACCAATATACAAATGCGACCAGGAGGGTGAAGTCAAATAATTTCTAACCTCTTATGTCATGGCCATAGTCAAGACCATGAAAAAAATCTAATACATGTGCAGGTAAGGGAAACTATTGGTCTCGAAGCATGTGAATGCACACAATTTGTGAGAGTCTAGGAATAGTAGTTACAACCAAGCTTCTACTACATTCAAAAGTTAGAAAATTTGGAAAATTAAAAATCAAAGTGATCTTACCAACACCTCCTCTACATCAAAGCTCAAACAATGTTGTTAAAAAAGAATGATCATATCAATCAAATGCACCAACAAGATATCACCACCACTAGTGGACCAAAACTCATCCCAACCTACACAATACACCGTTGTGACACCAAAACAAGAAACAAAAGCACGTGTAGTGAAAATGGAATCCAACCACCTCCACGACTAAAAAGAACAATAGTGATGACCACCATCATGATAACGAAACAAGAAACCAAACTCAAACTGAAAAGGAAACCCAAACTCAAAACCTAAATATACAAATCCACAATTGCACACTACATATTACACTAATGAGTATGCTTGAAACATAGGACACTTGGTGAAAACACAAGCCGATTGTCACCACTACATGACACCACCAAAAAACCAAAAAATAAGAAAAAACCTATCATTCACACTCATGGTAACAATGAAACAAGAAATGAAATCACCACTGCAACAAGTAAACAATAAATAAAACCTAAATAGGAAAGGAAACCAAATCTTCTAAATAACCAGTAGGTGATGTTGGGAAAACAAGATCGCGGAGAAATAAAATAAACAAATTCAGAAATAAGACAAAGAAAATACACAATACAATAGAGATATAGATATACGTGGTTCATCCAGTGTGGGCTACGTCCACTATAAAAATTTCCAAGTCCTTCCTTTTTTATTATCCAGCAAAATGAATGGATACAACCTACAACACGCCTATTGTAACTTCCTCTTCTTTCTCTCACACTCTCCTCTCTTAGAATATAATAATCACACTCATACACAACCACAAAAAAATTACCTCATAAAATATGGTTGCATTTTAGGGAAACAAATCCC
Organism: Picea sitchensis; assembly: GCA_010110895.2. Taxonomy (NCBI): domain Eukaryota; kingdom Viridiplantae; phylum Streptophyta; class Pinopsida; order Pinales; family Pinaceae; genus Picea; species Picea sitchensis. Next base: position 43,329 of record SNQJ01S0000711.1, read on the forward strand.
TAAAATAACTTTTACCGTCAGATTTGTGACCTTTTAATGAGCGGTCCAGATTGACTACGAAATTAGAATATTTTACAAGTTTTTTTTCCCAAAATACCCCATCATGGGGGGTCTAAATTTTTTTTTGTCAACCCCCCCCCAATACCTCCCTGGTGAGAATTATGGGTGGGAAATCCCCCCCACAACCCCCCGTTAGGGAATGGGGTCCATGCACAACTCAAACATGCCTATGAATCAAAAAGATATTCAGGCTCCACAAGCAACAATATCCCACTTGGAGATTGATCACAACAACTCCAATGTTGTTGTACCTGCTAGAATATACTTCACCTTGGACCTAGAAAATTTATCATCTTCACCTTCATGCTTGAAGACCAAATGAAACCAAGAAGGAGCTCAGTGTCTCCATGGTTACTACCTTTGTTAACATGTTTGTAGGATTATGGCTAGTATGTATATTTTCCAACTTCAAATGCCCATATTCCAAGACAGATCATATGAAGTGGAACCTGAGTTCTATATTCTTAGTCTTTGAATTGAAGGATAAGTTTTTTGCAAGATGAATGACAGTCTCACTGTCATAATAAAACCTGTTATTCTCTTTCTTCTTTCCCAATTCCTCCATAAACCTTTGTAACTAAATCATTTCTTTACTAGCCTATATAGCAACAACATATTATGATTTTGTTGTTGAAAGTGAAACAACCTTTTGTAGTTTCAAAATCCAACTTATTATTGTTCCACCTACAGTAAAAACATACCCTGTGGTGCTACTCCTGCTATCTTTATGACTTGCCATATCTGAATCAACATATCCATGTAGAACAGTGTTTGAACCTGCAAAAAATAATTCATGAGTAGAAGTACCTCTCAAATACCTAAGAATCCACTTTACTTCCTCCCAATGTTCTTTACCTAGATTTTTCATATACCTACTCACAACTCCCACTACATGTGCAATATCTGGTCTTGTGCAAACCATCACATACATCAAGATGCCAATTGTTTCTAAATAAGGGACCCTAGACATGTATTTTGTCTCCTCCTATGACTTGGGAAATATTTCCTTAGTTAATTTGAAATGGATGGCCAAAGGTGTATGAAATGGTTTTTCATTCTACATTCTAAACCTCTCGAACAACTTCTCTATGTACTCACCCTGAGAAAATGTCAATTTGCGATTTTTCTTGTCTCTTGTTATTCTCATACAAAGGATTTTCTTTTCAACATGCAAATCTTTCATTGCAAATGAATTATCTAATTTTTTCTTGAGAACATTTATATCCTACATATTAGACCCTGCAACAAGCATGTCATCTACATACAATAGTAAGATAATATATCTTCCATTTTCTATCTTTTTAAAATAAACACAGTGATCAGAATGACATCTACTATAACCTTGTTTTATCATAATCCTGTCAAACTTCAAATACCACTTCCTTGGAGCTTGCTTTAGGCCATAAAATATATTCTTCCACATGAATACCAAATTTTCCTTTCGTTTGACCTCATACCCCTGTGATTGTTGCATATAAATCTCTTCCTCCAAATCCCCAAGGAGAAAAATTGTTTTTACATCTAACTGTTCAAGATGCAAATCTTATACTACCAAAAGACTTAAAATAGTCTTAATTGAATTCATCTTAACAACATGAGAAAATATTTCATGAAAATCTATACATTTGTTTTGTGCAAACCCTTTTACAACAAGTCTAGACTTGTACCATTTTTTTCCTTCATCTTCTTCCTTCAACCTATAAACCCATTTATTCTGCAATGGTATTTTTCCTGCATGCAACTGAACTAAGTCCCAAGTATGTTTATTTACCAAGGAATCCATTTCCTCTTTCATTCCTTGATCCCACTTCTTTTTAGTGTCTACCTGCATTTCCTCTTCATAAAATTCCAGTTCACCAGAATCATTTAACAATAAATAATACAATTAAGGAGAGTATCTTTCAGGTGGTCTACTTAACTTGGTATATTTTCTAACATCACTTGTAGGAGTTTGAGGTACTTGTTTTTCACGTTGTTGTACATTTTGATTTTCTACTACCTTTGAAATTTATTTTTCAGTGATATCGTCAAGCATTGTGTATTTTGGTTTTTCTTTTTCCCGTTTCTTTCTCTACAAGTGATCTTTGTACATGACATTCTCATTGATTATGAAATCTTTACTCCTAATGATTTTGTGATTTTCATAATCCTATAAGCGATAACTAAAATAATTAACACCATATCCAATAAAGGTACACTTCTTGGACTTTTCCTCAAGCTTTGTTCTCTTTTCTTTATCAATATGGACAAATTCTTCACAACTGAAAGTCTTAAAAAATGAATATTTTACCTTTTTACCTATCCATGCTTCTTCTAGAATTCCACCATCCAAAGAGATTGGAGGTCCTATGTTTATTAAGTAAACAACAATATCTATAACATCTTCCCAGAACTGCAAGGGAAACCCAACATGCAATCTCATAGTCCTTTCATGCTCCATTGTTTTCTTCTTTATCCTTTATGACACACAATTTTATTGTGGTGTTCTTGGAACTGTCTTCTCTCTATGAATCCCATGGTATGAACAATAATCATAAAAATACTTGTGTTACACATTATTTTCGTCGTCCCTATGAATGTTAATGATGTAAACCTATCTATTTCCTTCAGAGGGGTCAGTGGCCTGAGTTCCTAAAAAGAGAAGGGAGAAGAACTTTTCTTGAGAAAAGAAGTTGCATTTTCCTGTGTAAAAACCTTATAAAAAAAGAAGTTCGCAGGCTGCCTATGTATTAGGGTGCGAGAATTCTTGATTCTCACAGGATGCATCATTTCTAGGGTGCGAATAGTTCGCAGGTTGCACTATAAGCAGGGTGCGAGAATGCTTACATGTGGGAAAAACGAGTGTTTTCTCGAATCTTCTAGAAGGAGAAACTTCCATGGTGAGGTGGCATCCGAATGGTTTGGATCTTAATCACTTTCATGATTTAGTGGGATCATCCTAACCTCCTCACCTTATCCTCTTTAACTTATAAAAGGAGAGGAGCTCTCATGGAGAAGGGGTTCTTGAGCTTAGCTTTGTTTGGCTTGGAATTATTAGCTTGGTTGGAGTGACTTTGAGATTTTCTTTGTTAAGATAGATTGTGAGTAGCTATCAGATCCATGGTCTCAGAATCCTTGGAGCAAGAAGTGTGTGGGGAATGAAGGACAGTTGGAAGGGACCTTACAACATCAAGGCCATGGTTGTAATATCCCTTTCACATTTAATATGATACAATTAATATGATTCTTTCCTATAAAACTTGTTGTGTTTTATTGTATGATTCTATGATCACATACATAGGTTTATATTGAGTTTATGCTATACTATCACTTTGGTTGGTTGAATTCTTTTGTAGGATCATCATTGTATGGCGTTGGAGCCGAGCCGAGGGATGGAGATGGCGAGAGGGAAGACATTTAAATGGTATGTCACCATCCCTCTTTAGTTAGTAAATTCAATATTTAAAACTTAAGGAAGCGTCATGTTATGGTGTGTTTGTTGTTCTAGATCTAGGTGGATATGGGGAGATATGTTAATGTCTGCACCTACCGATATATCCGGTAACATGGTGGTAGAGCTTCACTAGGGATCAGACTTCCAGTCGTAACAACCTCATTAAAAAAATGAAGCAGAGGTTTCGACGATAGTTTTCATCTGCGTAACATTTCGTTAAAAAATGAAATAGAGGTTCCGAGGATAATTTGTGTCTCTGCGGCAACCTAGTTAAAAAATGAAATAGAGTTCCTGAGCATAGTTTTCATCTCTAAGGCAACCTCATTAAAAAAAATAAGGAAACAAGGTCATGAGCATGATTTTACGATTTCATTTCGTGAAAAAATGAAAAACCTTCGAGGATAGTTTTGTGTCTACGAGGCAACCTAAGTTAAAAATGAAACAAAGGTTGAGCAGTTCTTGTTTCTTGTAAATTTGTTAAAAATTGAAATAGTTTTCCCCTCTCTATTCGAGTCAAGTACTTAGATACATTATTTGAAGCTTCATTTCATTTCTCCTTTGCGGTTGGATGAAGCGAAGCTTGGGGGACATTTCTTAAGGCCTCTAGAATTCATGCTGAAGTAGAGCTGCTATTTTCTTAAGCTGGGGGCTAGGTACCGACCATGCATTGGGAAGTTACAAGCATAGTTTTCTATGGTTCAAGATTGTGTAAAAATGAAACCACTTACCTCAGACATAGTTTCCTCTGGTTTCCAATCTTGTGTAAAAATGAAACGAGGTTCAATCATAGTTTTGTTTAGATTTTAAGCATTGTAAAAATTAAAATCTATCCCAAGCTAAGTTTTGTTTTGTTTTAAAGCTTAAGTAAAAAATGAAACAATCCAGAGCTTAGTCTTTATTCTTTCTCATGCTCTTAAATACATGACAATGAATTTACGAGGACTTAGTCTTTGTTCTTTCTAGTGCTAAAGTAAAATAAGTGAGAATGTAACCGAGTATAATTTTATCACTTTTTAGGACTGTGTGCAAAGGGAAGTTACTCCTGAAAAAAGGAACCCCACAGGTTCCCTTTAAGCTCAGGACTCTCTAAACATGAAAGATTGTTGAGTGATATTCTTTCTCAGCTCGTTAAAGTATTTGAAGAAAACATCTATTTGGGCAATGGTTTATCTCTTTTAGGTCTCATCAGACTACTACGAAAAAGGAACTCAAAGAGTTTTCTTTAAGTGTTTTAGACTCCTCTAAACATGAAAAACCCATGAGTTTTCTTTCTTTTCGACTCATAAAACAAACATTGAAAGGGCCATATGCGACATGAGTTCTCTTTAAGTCTTTTTAGACTCTCTAAACACTTAAGAAAAACTACATGGAACCTTTCTTCTTTGGACTAAGGTGCAAATAAACATGAAAGACCACTTAATGGGACCAAACCACTCCTTCCTAGGGTTAGATAAACGCCGTCAAGGGACTCGTCTGAAGGATGAGATTTAATTGACAAGCATATGTTATCATCCTCAAACTGCGTGAAAATAAAGAGGTACTCACCATAAATGGTGGGGGAAAAATTGGAAAATAATTGTGTCTAAACTTGTATTCCATGGAAGAGTCACTTTTGAACGCGGTACCTTTCACTCACCTTGTGTCTGAGTTTGGAAAAATCCACTTGTCTCTTGATCGCAATCCTATAAGATTACTCGGTGGTTTGTGTGATCCTTGTTGTTGGTCGATGTTCCAAGATAGTTGTAGGTATCCTCATCAATATGTTCAAATGCAGTTCAACTTGAAAATCATACATTGCATTGTCCATTTTTGCAATTCTTAAGCCTTCTATTGCATCGACCATCCTGAGTCAGTTCTGAATCACTTGTTACTCTGATCTACATCTAATCTTATTTACTTTTTGTGTGTCATTGATGTGGGATACATTAAAGACCTCCCCTTTGTGACGAGTATTTTCTGTTGACTTCAACTCATTATCAAGAATCGGAACTTAGAAACTAATTGGTACCTTGGAACACGGCACACCTCAATGGCAGGTTTCTAAACACCGACCCAGGTGGGTTTTCATTATTGACCCACGATTGAGAGATTCCACCGAGTGTTGACTTCAACTCATTAATTCCACATTCATTGGATTGTACTAGTGTACCTTGAGGTGTTAGCATTGAAATAGGTGATTTCCTTGCAGCACTTATTGCTTGATATACACTAATGTCCATTAATCAAGTGGTTTCTACATGTTCAACTTCAACATGTATTCTCATGGTTAGATTCATCCTATAGAGTGGTGGATATGAAGACCCTAGATCTTTTAATGATTGGTTACTTTGGAGTATATTAGGTTTATGCTGTTGCATATATCCACATTGTATGTCCTCGTGGCTATGTTCAAATTTGAGTATTTAACACATAGATCCACCGGTGTATTTTTAGTGGCTATGTTTATATTTGAAACATTTTGACATGGATCCACGGTGTATGTTTAATTGTATGAACTGTCTTAATTGACATGGATCTTCGGATGTCGACAATTATGGGTTGAGTCATTTGTATTGAGGTATGGGAATGCCTACCTTTGTGATGATATATTATTGTATTATATTTCCTTGTTTGGTAGCTTAGAGTTTCCGGCCATTTGTTTCTTGTTCCCCTACACACACTCGTGAAGTATTTTAGATATCACTCTGTTCTAACTTCATACTTTGGGGGAATCTCTGTTATACATTATTTTAGTCATCCACTGTTACATTATTGATATGAAATATCTGTTATATGGGAGGGTCCAGGTGCTGAGTTCCTAAAGAGAGCGAAGAAGAACTTTTCACGAGAAAAGAAGTTGCATTTTTTCTTGTGTAAAAACCTTATAAAAGGAAGTTCATGGGGCTGCCTATGTATTAGGGTGAGAGAATTCATGATTCACTTGCGGAGGCTACATCATAGCTAGAGGTGCAAACAATTCATGGGATTGCCTGCACTATAGAAGTAGAGGTCTGAGAATGCTTACGTAATAGGAAAAACAAGCGTTTCTTGAATCTTCTAGAAGGAGAAACTTCCATGGTGAGAATTGGCATTCGAATGGTTTGGATCATACTCGCTTTCAAGATTTAGTGGGATCATCCTAACCTCATATCCTCTTCAATTTATAAAGGGAGACTCATGGAAGGGGTTCTTGAGCTTAGGTTTGTTTGGCTTGGAATTATTATCTTGGTTGGAGTGACTTTAGGATTTGCTTTGTCAAGATAGATTGTGAGTGGCTATCAGATCATAGTCTCGAGAATCCTTGGAGCCAAAAGGAGGTGTGTATTGGGGAACAAGGGATAGTTAGGAGGGACCTTGTAATCTCCTTTCACATTTAATATACCGTCTGATAATATGATTCTTTTCTATAAACATTGTTGTGTTTTATTTTCACATTTAATATGATACAGTAATATGATTCTTTCCTATAAAGCTTGTTGTGTTTTATTGTATGATTCCTTGATCACATACATAGGTTTATATTGAGTTTATGCTATTACTATCACTTTGGTTCGTTGCGTTCTTTTGCAGGATCATCATTGTATGAGCGTTGGAATGGAGCTAGGATGGAGATGGTGAGAGGAAGCGACACTTAAATGGTATGTCACCCATCCCTCTTTAGTTAGTAAATTCAATATTTAAAACTTAAGGAAAACGTCATGTTCTGGTGTGTTTTGTTCTAGATCTAGGTGGATCTAGGGAGATCAGTTAGTTTCCACACCTACCGATTAGTCCGATAACACCTTGCTTTAGTATTCACCTCCATTATCTGATATGAGACACTTCAACCTTTTTCCTGTCTCATTCTCAACCAAAGATTTCCATTTCTTAAAAGTGTAAAAAACATCATATTTTTGTCGAATGCAATAAACCCACGTTTTTCTATTTGCATCATCAATAAAAGTAACATAATAACAAGAGACACCAAGAGATGATACCCCATATGGTCCCCATATATTTGTGTGCACAAGCTCTAACCTTTCACTCTTCTTTTATTTTTTGACTTTGAGAAATATCACTCTTTTGTTTTCCATAAACACAATGCTCACATAAATCCAAATCAATTTGTTTAAGATATGGAAAAAAATCTTTTTGTGAATTATCTGCATCCCCTCCCCACTGATGTGTTGAAGCCTATGATGCCAAAGTGTTGTATCCACTCTTGTAGAAGCAAAAGACATAGAATAATCAGTAATACCAATACATAAATACAATGTACCTACCTTCTCTCCTTTTTCTATCACTAGTGATCCTTTGGTGACCTTCCACACCTTATCCTTAAATATAGATATACAACCTTCACTTTCCAACTACCCTGTTGAAATTAGATTTTTCCTTAGATCTAGAACATGTCTTACCTATTTCAATAACCATTGATTTCCATTCTTTTTCTTTATTTGTACCTCATTCCTTCCAACAATTTTGCATGGTGCATCATCAACCAAATGAACCTGTCCAAAATCACCTTGAACATAATCTAGAAAATGTTTCCTATGGGATGTAGCATGAAATGAAACCCTTGAATCTACTACCCAAGACTCATAAATATTATTTATAGAAATAATCAAAGAATATTGTAGCACATCACCTGTTACATTTTCATTCTGATTTTTTTCTTGTTGTCCATCTCTTTATTTCTTTGGAGCTTTGTCCTCTTTATTCAGATGTCCTTTCTTTCCATAATTCCAACACTCTATTTTTCCTAGTCTAGATTTGGATCTTCCCTTTCTAGAATTCTCGTGGTTCCCTAAGCCCTTTCCTCTATCCTTTTGTCTTCCCCCATTCTCCATGTTTAGCGCATTACCTGATGTATGAAATGTGCTTTTCCATCACCTTTCCTCTCTAAGGATAACACAGACAACAACATCAAATTTTAGAGTGTTTGAACCAAAGATAGAGTTACTTACATCGATAAACAAGTCATTCAATCTTTTTGGCACTAAGGATAAGATTAGAAGATCCTTGACCTCTTCGTCAAAGTCAACTTTTACATAAATTAGCTGATTAGTAATCGTATTAAATTCATTTAAATGATCTGCAATAGACCCACTTTCTCACATAGTCATATTAAATAATCTTCATTTGAAATATCTTATTGGACATTGATGGTTTTTCATACATTTTAACCAATGCATCCATCAGTTCATCCGTTGTCTTTTGTTTTGAAATATTGAAAGCCATTGACACTGTTAGGATCAGTCGTATCGTTCCTAGTGCATTTCTGTTGAGAACCTCTCATTCTTCACCCTTCATGGTCGTCGAATTATTTTCTATTTCTCCCAATGTTAGGAATAGATCCTTCTAATATAAATAATCTTCCATATGCATCTTTCATAAATAGTAGTTTTGTATGTTAAAATTTTCCACCCTAAACCTTTTATCTTTCACCATTACTTCCACTAGAACTAGGAAACCTCTTTTCCTGGAAGTTACCTTTCGATTTGATACCATTTGTCAGAAAAACAGGATTGTGGATCAATAAAATAAAACAAATGTGGAAATAAAACACAAAAAATAAACAATATAATAGAGAGACAGATATACGTGGTTTACCCAGTGTGGGTGATCCGAAAAGATATTTTAAATGACAATGGTTGAGTTATACAAGAATGTGTTAATTAACCATTTAAGAAACTGATGAAAGAAGAAAGAATTAAAGAGGAAAAATAGAATCCATTAATAAAAATAAAGATATTAACATAATCATGAAGAGCAACAAACCATATAACAACAAAGCGATAACGAAGTTTGATAATCTTGCCTATGTCTCTGGGCCTTTGTCTCAGTGGGTGAAGATTTCTTACTTATTTTCAAAGATTTAAAAGTACATCATGACAGTGCCAAAATGTTACAAACTGATATGCTCTTTATCTACTAGATCTCTAGAACCCAACAAAATAGACGACGCTAAAAACGGATGACCGGAGCTCCCAAAAATGGGCTGCAAAGGTGCTCTCCTCAATGGCTTCTATGCATAAAAATGGCTTTGTCTCAACAATCCTTTAGCATAAACCTATTATGAACCTCTTTCATGGCTTCAAGAACCTATGGTTTATGTATACTAGGAGTGGTTAACCACCTCCCAAATTCTCCCCAATATCTGGCCTAAAAAAGGAACCAATATCCCCCAAAAATGACCAAAACCCACAAAACCACTGAATAAATCAATTAAAATCATACAATATACTATAAAATCCATTTTTGGGAAAATATTAAGGGCACAACCCCTTTTTCCGTGCTCTTGGTCATATGGCATGCACTCCATGTGGCCCTAGGCTAGTGCATTGGTCCTTAGCCCCTTAACCAATGACCCCCTGGTCGCATTGACTGCCATATGCCCAAATCTTGGAGCTCCCACATGCTTAAATATGGGTATAGCCCCTGATATTCGACCTATGGTTATGGGTGCTTGGCCCACATGGCCTCGGGATTATCCTTTCCATGCGCCCACCAACTTGATAGACCCCTGATCAAATGGCCTCTAGTTATGCACCTTGGTCAGTGGGCTAGCGTGACTGACCGGGTGCTAACCCCACAAATTCTGCGCCAATCGTTAAGGTACGTAGCATATGTTTATAAACCGTGCAAAGAGAGGAATCAAGAGCTAACTATTTCAAAAACTGTGCTAAGTTATAACTCCCATGCCATCATATAAGGTAGGGTCATATGTTGTCGGTCGTGTGGAGTGTGTTTCGTCGGGGGCTCGGGCTAGGCCCCAACCCTTACTCCATCAAACGCACAAGAACTATCACTTTAAATATATGTTTTATACCTTTGATAATAGGATCCACCATGGGCAAGCTGGCCAGCCCGACCCTACCAATTCGTTTCACCAGACCAGAGGTCACGAGTTCGAATCCCATAGACCTAAACAAAATTTTTCCAAACACTAACCAATAAAGGGGTGCCATGTGGGAGCCCAATACTGGGCCACGTGACACCTTCACATTCATGAAAAAACCATTGATGTGTCAAGATACCATTTCACCATGTTAGCAAACACTTCCCAGTCAACACACTTGCTAGGTTGGTACATTGTACCTACCACTCTACCTCGCCACTTCAACATGTGCCACGTGTCACCCTTGCAATGGTGTCATGTGTCAGACTCTGACTGGTCCACCTATACCTGCCCACATCATTGCCAATGTACCCATCCACGTCATTTGTATAGTCGTATAGCTTGTACAGTCAATTTCCACGTGGCCCTTTATGGACTATACAGTCATCAAATTTTGTGTGTTTGGAGAAATGAACAGACCGTGATATCTTGGTCACACGACGTTTGTTTGAGCTCGTTCAAGTTGCGTTGGTTTCGTATCGATGAGGTATACTCAAACATCCATTTTGAATCCATTCTGAGCACTTTTATTTTTAGGCCTTCCTGGACCCAATTTGGGCCCGAGATCCGATTTTGGATCACATCTCCCCATTAAATTCCTTTTGGTCCTCCAAAAGGTTACTGACCAGTCATCAATTGTAGGATAGGCCACCCCACTTTCTCTTTGTCTTTAAACTCTGTCATGTGCACCTGTCTCATCAAGATCAGTTGTAAAACAACCATGATAACTAACAACATATTGTTAGCCACGTGTACTTTGCCACATCTTCCTGAGGCTACTATCATCAATGTTGACAAAATTACTAATTATAACATCAAAAATATGACTGCAAATGAGATAATATGTTTTTAATACTTGCACGACATTAGCTTATCTTGAAGCAAAGTGCTATTGATATTCCATTCTACAATCATCTCCTATTCTTGCTTAAGATCAATTACTTGATTTGAAACAATTATAGGTGTGTTGTTTGCTTGAGCTACCTTTCTTAATTGTTCCATTGTTTGAAGAGATCTATTTTCCCTTAAATGATGAGCATGAACCACATATTCTTTTCATGCTTTGATTAGGTGCTATTGATTCGTTTCCCTGTAGGAGATTGCTTTACGATCATATAAGTAAGGAATGCCCAAGACCATTCCACATTCATTGAGTGGCACCACATCACATGTTACCTAGTCCATAAACTTAGATGAAATTGAAAATTTTAATTTTCATTTATTTGTTATGTGCAATTGATGATCGTTGCTCATCCATTTAAGTGTGTAAGGCTTATGATGCATCTGAGTGCTTAATCCCAATTGTTTAACCAATTCCTCTGAAATCAAGTTAGATTGATATCCACTATCTATCAATGTGTCGACCTTAGTATTTCTCATTATGACCCTTATATGAAACAATTTACTTTTATAATCAAATCCATCAACAATTTTACCTTTCAAACCAACCAATGAGACTTTAGATTCATCACTCGAATCCGATCTCAAGTATGTTGGGCGTATTGTTACTGCAACTATTTGCCTCCCTTTCCTTTCTTTGAACCACTTTGTTCTCTTCTCAGGATGCAATTGCCAACAACGGTCCTCATAATGCCCTTATTTCTTGCAATTCTTGCAAGATGGCTTCTCTTCCTTTCTTGCCACTGAATTTTCCTTCTTGCCATTCCATTTCCTTTTGTCCTCTTTCCTTGATGACGATTCCCTTGATACACTGACCCCTATTTTCCCTGCCTCAATGTATGTTGCTTGAACAAAAACCTCATCAAGATTATTAGGTCTAAACATAAATACAATGTTTTGAATATGTTCAAGTAAACCTCCTATATACTTTATAAGAGTTTCTAGGGTATGTAAAGGAATATCTAACATCAATGCCATTTTATGAAATCCATCTGTGTATTCTTGCACTATTTTCCATTTTCTTAGTTTAAGACCTTGCCATTCAATTAAGGATTTCTCTTTATAATCCAAAGGACATAATTGCTTTCTATGTACAGAAATAAAAACTTGTCACGATGGAAATACATTACCCACTTGTTGCGTGCCATTTTGCAACCTTCTTTGCCACCAGATGAGTGTTTTTTCTGCAATTATAAGCGATGCCAACTTGATTTGACTTGCCTCATCCTTGATTTGTTTCACACTACAATAAACCTCCATCTGACTGACCCAATTATCAAGTTTCTCTGCATTGACTTCACCATCATAGATAGGTAATTCAAATTTCACATCAAGTTTTAGTAAAGGCATTTCTTGTTTATGTTTATGGACATGTTTTCTTGTTGTGGATTTAGAACTTGAACTTGAAGAAGAAGATGATGATGGAGAAGGAGGTGAAGAAGGAATTTGAGGAGGATCCTCTCCTTCTTCATTTTTGACCTTTGAAGATTCACCTAGATTCAGTCTCTTTCGTTCCAAGTAATCATCATAAAGAATGTTCATTATCCTCGACATGGTGAAGAATTTTTTTTCGAAACTCTTTCTCCTCATGAAAAAGTCCCTCTTCTGATGCCATCTTCTCACTTTGAGAAGTTCTCTTTCTCGATCCAATCTCAGGATTCTCTTCAACAAGATATCCTTCACCACGATTCAACTTTTCTCTGGTAATGATGCAAACTCAAAAACCAACGTCAACTAGCTCTAATACCACTTGATCTGAAAAGATCTTTTAAATGACAATGGTTGAGTTATAGAAGCATGTGCTAATTAACCATTTAGGAAACTGATGAAATAAAGAATAATTAAAGAGAAAACATACAATCCATTAAGGAATATATAGATCTTCACATAAGCATGAAGAACAACAAACCATAAAAAACCAAAGTGATAATAGAGTTCGACAATCATGCCTACGTCTCTGGGCCTTTGTCTCAGTGGGTGAGGCTTTCTTGTTTCTGTTCAAATCTTTAAAAATACATCATGACAATGTTAAAAGGGTTACAAACTAATATTTTTGTGTTCTACCAGATCTCTAGAACCCAACAAAGTAGACGACACGGAAAATGGATAACCAGATCTCCCAGAAATGGCCCGAAAAGGTGCTCTCTTCGATGGCTTCCTTGCACAAAAATGGCTTTCGCTCAACAATCCTCCAGCATAAACTTGTTCTGAACCTCTTTCATGGCTTCAAGAACCTCTAGTTTATGTATACAAGGAGTGGGTAGCAATCTCCCAACTTCTCCCCAAGATCTGGCCTAAAAAATGGCTCAATATCCCCAAAAAATGACCAAAATCCCGCAAGATTGTTGAATAAAACAATTAAAATCATACAATATAGTATAAAATCCATTTTTGGAAAAATATTAAGGGCACAAGCCCTTTTTACATGTTGTAGGTCATATGGGGCACACTCCATTTGGCCTAGGCTAGTGCACTGGTCCTTAGCCCCTTAACCAACGACCCCCTAGTCACATCGATTACCATATTCCCAAAGCTTGGAGCTCCCACACGCTTACATACGGGTATAGCCCCTGATATTCAACCTGTGGTTATGGGTGCTTGGCCCACGTGACCTCGGGCGTATCCTTTCCAAGTGCCCCACAACGCGATAGACCCCTGATCAAATGGCCTCTGGTTATGCACCTTGGTCGACAGGCTAGCCCGACTGACCGGGTGCTAATACCACAAATTTTGTGCCAACCGTTAAGGCCCGGGTCATATGGTTATAAACCGTGCAAAGAGAGGAACCGAGAGCTAACCATTTCAAAATCTACACCAAGGTATAACTCTCACGCCATCATATAAGGTAGGGTCATATGCTTTCGGTCATGTGGAGTGTGTTTCACCAGGGGTTGGGGCTAGTCCCCAACCCTTACTCTGCCCAACGCATAAGAATTATCACTTTAAAAATATTTTTTAGACCTTTGGTAATAGGATCCACCATGGGCGGGCTGGCCAGCTCGATCCTACCAAGTCATTTCCCTGGACCAGAGGTCACGGGTTCGAATCCTATAGACCCAAACAAAATTTTTCCAAACACTAACCAATAAATGGGTGCCACGTGGCAACTAAGGATTGGGCCATGTGGCACCTTCACATTCATCCACAAACCAACTACGTGTCAAGATGCCATTCGACCATGTCAAAAAACACTGCCCAGTAAGCACACTTGCCACATCAACACACCATAACTTCCACTGTACCTCGCCACGTCATCCTATGCCACGTGTCACCCTTGTAGTGATGCCACATGTCACACTCTTACTAGTCCACATGCACCTTCCCATGTCAACGCCAATGTACCCTGGCACATCAATTGTATGCTCGTATGATCAGTACAGTCAGCTTCCACGTGGCACTGTACGGACGGTACGAATTGTACATTCATCAAATTTTGTTTGTTTGGAGAAATGAATAGACTGCAATATTTTGGCCATATGACATTTGTTTGAGTCGGTTCAAGTTGTGTTGGGTTCGTATCGATGAGGCCTACGATCACATCCATTTTTAATCCATTTTGAGAACTTTTATTTTTAGGCCTTCCTGGACCCAATTTGGTTCTGAGATCCAATTCTGGATCAATGGGCTACGTCCACCAAAGAAATTGCCAAGTCCTTCCATTTTTATTATCCAACAAAATGAAAAGATACAACCTACAACATACCCATTGTAACTTCCTATTTTTTCTAAAGCTTGGAAAATGAGATGTGATAACAAGAAATATTTCCAAAAAAACCAAGATTAACTTTAAAGAAAAGATTATTAGCCCCATAGTGTATGATCCTCAAATGGACATAAAAACAACTACATTTTAATCAAAATTAATGGATAAAATTTGGCAGCATATAAATGAGGTACATAAAAAGAATAAATTGAAAAAAGTCTAGATATGTTTTATTAATTGAGTTGTCGAAAACATTTAGATAACTAAAATGTGACGATACAAGTAAAAACATAAATTCCAATGCAAATTCATATGCAAGCCCCCACCACGTTGACTAAATATTTTCCAAGAAAACCAAGATTAACTTTGAAAAAAGCGATTATTAACCACATATTGTATGTCCCCATAGAAATAACAACATTTTAATCAAAAATAATATGTAAAAATTGGCAGCATATAAATGAATAAATTATAAAAAGTCTTGATATGTCTTATTAATATTAATTGAGTTGTCGGTCGAAGACATTTAGAAAACTAAAATGTGACAACGATATACGACACAGAATTTAGTTTAACCAGTTTATTTTTGAAGTTTTATCAATTAGTTTGTTAAAAATTTGTATCAATTTAGTTTGAATTTTTATCGATTTAGTTGGTTAAAATTTTAGAAGTATTAGTTATTGAGATTTTATAATTTAGATGTAATATAGTTATTGAGATTTTATAATTTAAACGTCATAGTGTTTTATATAGAAATTTATTTATATATATAAATATAATTTGAATAATGAAAAATTACAATTTTACTAATTATGTTGAAATGACATAATTAATGATTTTTTAATCTTAAATTATAATCTGATGGCTATATATTGAAGATGTCCGTATATTCTTAGTCGTTCTTCAGATTTATTGTTGATAACTTCCCTGCATTTATGAATGCATCAGTTAACCTGTTTACTTTTTAACATTTACCTAATCATATTAAGAAATCACTGTAACATCATATGATTGCCACATTTAAATAATTAACCTTTGAAATTACCATGGATTTAATTAACTGTCCACTCGTTTCTTCTACCTCGGATTTCCTCGGCTGTAAGCCTTTCTGCCTTCACCAACCGCGAGTTAGCGACTGTGCTAATAATTATATAATTGGATTCTAATAATAATAATAATAGTAATAAAAGTAAAAAAAATAATATAATTGAATTCTAATAATAATTTTATTAGATAGACAGAAAACCTCCACAGTAAATCAAATCATGAGACCCGGAACAATTTAGATACGTAATTATATATTTCATATATAATTAATCAATCATCTTGCCTAATTCATTTTGGTACAGCTCCTGTAACTTATCTTTCGTCTATTTTTATAAGCGGCCGTTCGTATCATAAACAATTGTATAATTACTTGTTTCGTAGCAATTCATTCGGTTCATATTGCTAAACAATTTGACGTTTTTTACGTGGGATACCAGAATGTCAGTGGTGACGCTTGAGGAAAAATTATTCTATCAGTAGCTTTCCTGCGCTCTGCCAGCGTCTACTTTGTACTAACAGCTTAGAGTATTTTATAGATAAAGTCTTCAGCTTCTAGACTGAATTTTCGGGTATCGGTCGCAAGCAATATATTCCCCATCATACGGCCGAAGAGGTTTGGAAAATGCAGGTCTGGCAAAAGCTTTTCCATGTCCGAAACATTTCTGTCTCATAAAGCTGTATATCTATTCAATGAATTTAATGTCAGAGCTTTCAATATTGTCAAAAAGCAGCATTATATCAAAGTGCACCATGATATATGTTGCCAGCTTTCTTATCGAATTTCCATTGCAGTTTATTAACCCATGCTGAATGGAAATCCATGTGTTGGACCACCGTGCTTGCGAAGAAAATCCGGAAGAACAAAATGAGAATAAATTCTGCCTCCCTCTTTTCTAAATGCCAAAGTCATTCGGTATGATGAATGAAATGCCAGCATTAGATAATCATGGAAAACAATAGAGTTTTTTATTATATATGGAAAGTAAACAGCAATATATCCTTTTGCCTTGTATTGGTATAGATTGTAATCAGATTTCCAGGAAAAGATGTTAATGATGATGATTAACTTCCACTAAAACCTAATTGATCTATCCAACCAAAAAAATATACACTTAATAAGTCCAAAATTCATTACGCCTTAACCTTATCTGGCTAAGGCGATGAATCTTGAGCAGATTATCAGGGAAGGATGCTAATAGAATATACACGTAATAACTCCAAAATTCGTTGCGCCTTATCCGGGCGATGGATTCTCGTGAATCATGTTCATAAAAAAGAAAAGAATAAGAGAATATACACATAATAATCACGCATCAGTCTCAATAAAGATGGGCAGAATGTTGCATATTTATGTACACAATCTTGTATATTTATGTAAAGTAAGTTGAGCTAGTTTGTTTTGTATAAATTTTTTTTATGGATATTTTATTTTAGGTATGTAGATTTTTAGAGGGGTTTCTTGTAAAAAGACAAAAACATGTGCATAAAAAATAAAAGAACAAGAGAATACACACTTAATAATTACTTATCAGTCTCATTAAAGATGGTCAGAATGTTGCATATTTATGTAAAGTTGCATATTTATGTAAAGGAAGTTTAACTAATTTGATTTGTATAATTTTTTTATAAATATTTCATTTTATGTATGTATATTTTTGTAAATTTTAGTAGTCAAATAGTTTTGTTGAGAGAATCTTTTGTCCAAGAAACAAAAAAATCTCATACACCAATTTGAAAGAAAAATAACCTACCACTATACATTTATAACCATAACATTTATAAACATATGAAAATATTTTTCAATACAATAAGCTCTCATCATATAGCTAGCTTTACTAAGCTTGTAACCTTTTGAAACATTAAATTTAGTATGATATTGTATTGAGGATTAACTCTTTTTTTTTTTTTTTTTTCTTATTCACATAAATACTAAAACTACTTGGTAGTTTTCTCCCAATCTCATGGTGAAATGATTTAAAAAACAGTAAAGCCATTATTGCAACAATAAAACTCATCAATACAAATAACAACAAATACTCTATCACATAATATATAATAGATATTTTGAACAATTGACAACGACACAACGACAATTATTGTGGATCATTTTACGACATAGGCACATGCTCCCATCTAGCATAGACACCGTTAAGCTAATGGGCACCATCTAGCATAGACACCGTTAAGCTAATGGGCAACGTGAGATGGAGAAGCACCTAAAACTCAATCTAAACTAATGAAAAGTGTGACAAGGGTATTCATTTCAAGTAAAGCTCCTCTATATATGTAAGCATAAGTGTCACGTACATAATTTGGAAGCAAATTTGCAATTATAATTCTCAAAATCGTTCTTAGTCTAAAACTGATTTGTCAATCTCATACAAAACATAATGAATAAATAGTTTATTTCTAAATTAACATTAATTATAATACTATAAAACATAATAAATAAACTAAAAAAATAGTTTATTTATAAATGTTAACAAAACATAATAAACAATTAATCTATTTCCAAATTAACAATTTATTTGCCAATGTTAATAAAACATAATAAATAATTAGTTTATTTTTAAATTAACATTCATAATAATATAAAACATAATAAAACTAATTTATTTCTAAATTAACATTCATAGTGATGATGATGATTAATGTCCATTAAGACCGAATTGGTCTATCTTACCTTAAGAGGGTCCACTAAGATCGAATTGGTCTATTGGACCTTAAGAGGGTAAGTGATTACTAGCGTTTGTTTAGAATTTTGTTTCTGTACTCGAAAAGCATTAAGAAAAGTTTTCCAAGATCACCATACTTTTGTTGAGTTAAGAGGTTAGGAAGCTTGGTAGTGTGACAAATATTTTGAAAATGAGATCTAATACGAGTATAGGATGGACAATCTAAGAGAAAGTTATTTTCATCTTCAACCTTCTTAGTGTCACAAAGGTGACACACTCTTTCATCCCATGGCGTTTTAGGAATTGACCAACGCCCAGTTTCACTATGGAGCTCGTGATAATTTGTTCTTATCTTAACAATGCTTATTTTATTCTTTACACCTGGAAAAATAGATAAATAATTTTGATCTTCTAGATTAGGGTTGATTACATCCTTATAATCCCTTAATTTTTCTTTTTCCTCTAAATCTTTATCACGCCACATTTTCTCCTTAAATTTTGATTTGACATTTTTTTAATAGTATCTTTATTTTGCAAAATGGTGTCTTCCATGATTCCCCAATAGTTTAGCCAAGATCGAGCATCTTTATGTCATCCTTGCTTGAGTCAATGGTGGTTATGAATTGATTTTGAAGCGATTTTAGGAAGCCTTTTGTCCTCCATGTTGTTTAACTTGTTCTTATGCATTAGGTATCTAGTCATAGCCATTCTCTCAATGGGGGAGAGGCTTGTTTCTAAGAGGAGGATGGAATATGGCGTATTTTCTTTAATTTTGAGATTATAGGTTATAAAATTCTTTTGTATTTTCTCTATCTTTCTCCAGAATTCACGAGAGATACTATAGCCCCAAACGTCACATCTAGAAAGAATAACATGTGTAACAAGAGCCTCAAACAGGACTTTATTCTTATACCAACTCCAAAGATCAACTAATTTACAATTGTTTTCAAGCCCATAATAAGCTTTACATCCCCCAATAATCCTTTTCTCAATGCTATAATTCCAATTGAGCTTGTGTTGAATATCGATTCCAAGAAATTTGTATGAAGTCACTTCCTCCAAGTTATTGTTGTCATATACAAAGGTATCATAATGGATCTTATTGGATTTAATAATCATGACCTTAGTCTTGTTAGTATTAACAATCATACCCATATTGGAACAAAAATCCTTGAGGGTTCTTAGTTGGTTTTCAAGATCATGGGGATTCCTTGCCATAAGAACGATATCATCGGCATAAAGAAGAAGATTGATGACTATACCAGTGATAGTAGGGCCGACACAACATGCTTTTTCCAAGCAATCTTCTAACTTGTCAATTTATATGACAAAAAGGGTAGGGGACAAGAGACAACCTTGTTTGACTCTGATATTGCAATTAAACTCATTTGACCAACCCTCGATGTTTTTAAACTTAGTAATAATGTTTTCATACATCCTTATTGGAGCAACCCTCAACTCAAAAGACAATTTTATCTCTTCCAACCTATAGTTTTTCCCTCCTTTCTTTTATTTTATATTTTTCCTTTACTTTTTTTTTAAATATCAATTATACAAAACATATAAATTAACATCAACCTATAATTTTTCCCTCCTTTCTTTTATTTTATACTTTCCTTTTATTTCCCCTTTTTAAATATCATTGATAAAAAAAATATAAATTAACATTTATAAGAATATCATTTGTTAATTCTTTGTTTCCCTTCTTTTTTATTTTTCATTTTTCTTAAAATATTAGTAATGCAAAGTGGAATTTTGCTTTGTGTCCATGCCATCCTATGTTATTTAAGAATATGATTTACATCATAATAATCAACACGAAAGGAAGAAATGTCATGTATAGTTTTTTTTGAGTTTGTACAATGAAAGTTGTTATTATTAGTTATTAACTAATTATAATTATTATTTCAATAATTAATATTAATTATAATTATTAGTTATTTATTTTAATAATTAATTAATAATTATGATATGAAGACTTATTAATTATTAATGACATAAATTATTAATGTTTTAAAATTAATTAAATTGATTATTAACATCATTTTTATTATTGTATATTTAATCTATATATTAGAATTTCATCAATTTTACAATATGATAACATAACAAAACAAAAGTAGATATAAATATAATTTGAAAATTTAGTTTCATATTAAAATAATTTCTACATATAATAAGTGGTTCATTGCCACCTAGAAAAAAAAATCTCAACTTTGTATATATTATTATGTGAGAAATTCATTATTGTATGACGATGATGATGATTAACATTCACTAAGACCTAATTGGTCTATCAGACATTAAGAGGGTAAGTGATTACTTGTGATCCTTTAGAATATTGTTTCTGTGCTCGAAAAACATTAAGAGAATCTTGCCAAGATCACCATTCTTTTGTTGAGTTAAGAGGTTAGGAAGGTTGGTGGTGTGATCAATATTTTGAAAATGAGATCTAATATGGGTATAGGCTCGACAATCTAAGAGAAAATTCTGTTCATCTTCAACCTTCTTAGTGTCACAAAGGTGACACACTCTTTCATCCTATGGCATTTTAGGAATTGACCAACGCCCGGTTTCACTGTGGAGCTCATGAGAATTTATTCTTATCTTAGCAATGCTTATTTTTTTCTTTACACTTGGCAAAACAGATAGATAATTTTGATCTTCTAGATTAGGGTTGATTACATCTTTATAATACCTTAATTTTCTTTTTTCCTCTAACTCTTTATCACACCACATTTTTTCCTGAAATTTTGATTTGAGGTTTTTTTTAATTGTCTTTATTCTGCAAAATGGTTTCTTCCATGATTTCCCAATAGTTTAGCCAAGACCGGGTGTCTTTATGCCATCCTCGCTTGAGTCGATGGTGATTATGACTTGATTTTGAAGCAATTTTAGGTAGCCTCTTGTCTTCCATGTTGTTTAACTTGTTCTTATATATTAGGTATCTAGTCATAGCCATGCTCACAATGGGGGAGAGGCTTGTTTCTACGAGGAGGATGGGATAAGGCGCATTTCCTTTAATTTTACGATTATAGGTTATAAAATTCTTTTGTATTTGCTCTATCTTTCTCTAGGATTCATGAGAAATAATATAACCCTAGACTTCACATCCATAAAAAATAACAAATGTAAAAAAATTATTGCAATAATATATGTAATATAGTATACTTTCAAAAGAGATAATATTAATTTAATTAATTAAGTAAATAATTATATTTAATAATACACTTTATATATGCGCTAAGTATAATCTCAACCTTGTATACACTATTGTGTGAGAAATTCATTATTGTATAAAAACTTAATAAACCAATATAAGTTTAATCAATTAAAGAATTATCGTAATAATATATGTAATATAGTGTACATATAAATAAAAAAATGTCAATATTGTTCACTTACTTCCTTTACATTAACCTTATTATAAATTATAATTAGTTTCAAAAAACATAATATTAATTTAATTAATTAAGTAAATAATTATATTTAATCAAAATAAAATATTATCCTATTGTGGTGGCTGTGCCATAAACAAATATGACCAAAATACTCTAACTTAGCATCAACCAAAATCATAGAACTATCCTTTATTATATCCAACTGTTTCCATGATTTGCCACAATAAGAATACATAAACCATAAACATCCTCAACACCTTCAATAATCTCACACACTTTTCTAAGAATACATAAACCATAAACATCCCCAACACCTTCAATAATCTCACACACTTTTCTAGTTGGAAGAAAAGGATATGTGGGTCCTAATTATTGAGATCATCTCCCTAGATAAACTTATGATATTATATTGCAAAAGTGATTAAAAAATTCATAATTTTCTACTTCATGGTTGGTCCTACAAAATTTAATTGTTGCACATAGATAAACTTATGATATTATATTGCAAATGTTATTTAAAATTACTTTGAAAAAAAATCATAATTTTCTACTTCATGGTTGGTCCTGCAAAATTTAGTTGTTGCACATTGATTAGATATTTTTTTATCAAACTATTTTTTAAGGTTACGGTCAAGCCACACAAAATTGGTGTATGAGACCTCCTTGTTTGTGGGACAAGGGACCTCCTCCGCCCTACGATTTGACTAGTAAAGTCTACTAAGGTATACATACCCTACCCCCCTCTGGATTTGAACTAATTACATCCATAGAATTTCCGAGAAATTGAAGAAAATGAAAAATTCTCTTTGTTATTTTCCATAAAAGTATTTCTATGTGTATATATAAAGGATTAACCCACTATAGTAATAGGGAAATAATTTGTAAATTGAAACGATCCAATTCTTGGACATGTACTTCATTACATTTCATGTAAATTTTCTAAAACATCAAATAGGTTTATAGAATTTTAAGGTGGATGAGAGTGTTGCACTAAAAATAGTAAACATACTCTTATCGAAGAGGATTATATTTCAAAAACCCTTCTAATCTTGGAGCCTAATTAAAATCCCACTTCGTGTAAGGTTAGTTATCATGCAATAGATTCAACAATTCTTTAGGTATTTCATTCCATCCATTCTCTATACTTCATTGCCCCCATCAAGCTATATCATCCAAATGTGGTAGGGGAAGTTTACTTGCATCTAGCTTGAGCTAGTCATGCATTTTGTGATGAATTTCGAGGCATATGATGAATAGAAGACAAAAAAAATATCATATTAGTCAGAGTTTAATATGTTATTGAATGGTTAAACATACTATGTAATGGAATGTTGATTTTTGAAAGAAACAAAAATTGGTACTTTTAGCTACACTAATGAATAAAATAAAGATTTGAAATAAATTAGAGAATACTTCTTTTTTTAACAATTTATTCTTTTCCAATCAATGGGAGGATCAGTTAATTTCCTTACATACATCAGAACAATCTTATTTAAACAAATGAAATTTAAAACTAAATATAACAAGTTTGTCTAAAATAGAGCTAATATACAACAATTACAATTAGTACATTTTGAAAATAATTTCTAATACAAGGAAAGTATGTGTTGGAACTATCAATTTTATAATTGTAACACCCCCTTGAATTCCCTAAACTAATAATGAATCTTTGAGGTATCACTGTATGAAAAGTTGAGTATAATTGTAACACCCCCCTCCTAAACTGATAATGACTCCTTGAGGTATCCTTGTATGAAAAGTTGAGTATTATTAGACTTCAAAGTGATAGTTGAAGTATCACTAAAATGATTGTTGAGGTGAATGAGTCTGAGATATTTTCTCAATTTCTCAAAAATATGCTTTGAAATTTTTTGTGAATATGACTCAACCAAATCCATTATGAAATGGTAGCAAAGAACCATGTGTTTTCTATGATTAAGAAAAATTGTATTCTTTGATAAAGTTATAAAAGATAGATTATCACATAAGATTGTTGTTCCTTCTTTTTGTTCCTAACTCAAATAAATATTATCCTATTTAAATGTATATATTAACACTCTACTACATTGGTTTTCATAAAATCATCTTCTAGTAGAGAGAGAGAGATAATATACTATTTCTTTAAATCCCCAGGAAATATATCCTAAACCAACATGGAAACTGATGCATGAACATCGCAATCATATCAAAAGGAAATGGGGGTGGAATTTGAATCGACACCTCAACACATCGAAGGAGTTGAACTGGCAATTAACTAGCTTGGAAGTGGTGCGAAGATTTTTTTGAATTCTCGTTAATTAATTTTGGTTGTCTAAAACCGGGCCACCATTTGAAATGACAGAACCATTGTAAATATTTTACAAGACTGTGAATGTATTACATGTGTGGGATATTAGCCATGATTAGTCATTAGGTTGTATTAATTGAGTATGTAACCGCTTGAGTAGGAGGTAATAGTATTTAGATAGGAGGAAGAGAGTGAAAAAAGATCTGGATCCTTAGACAAGTTTTCTTGTAACAATTGTAAAGAAAACTGACTGCAATTATTTTTTCATCAGAAATGAATAGAACAGAGGAAATTGACCCAAATACACAATGTTGATATTGTTTTACAGTTTGACTATGTTGTTATGTGTTGGTGAATGTATGATGTTCATAGTGAATTAATGAATAAGTGAATGAGTTCAATTTTTTCTCTTCTATAAGATTATGCAAGGAGTGCATGTAGAGAGCAAGGAGTGTGTGTGAAGAAGTCTTTTTTGACTTAAAAGCTCAGAAGATATAGTGGGGAAATTTTGTATGCAGAGTGTGCATATTGAGTGCATGTAGAAACAAAATTGTGTTAAAGTTTGAAAGCTCAGGAGGTTGAGTGCAGAGTATGCCAAGAGGGCATCCAAAATCATTTTGGAAAAAGACACAGAGTGAAAGTGTGCGCTAAGGGGCGAGATTTAATTCAAATTTCCATAAGCTCAGGAGGAGTAGTTGTTTTAGGTCTCGAGAGGAAACACTTAGAAAAATTTCTAAGTTTTGAAGAGTTGAAGTGTTCAAAGGTGGAGCGCAAAAAAGTATAACTTCAAAGAAAGAACTAGTATGGAGGATTGAGCAGGAGAAATCCTTCAGAAAATAATTTTGAAGTTTGGATAAGATAGAGGATCAAGATCCATTCAGAAAGGGCCGAAATCTTGCAAGTTTTTAGATCTCAGAGAAGTGGCACACTGGTTATTTGCGAGGAGTTATCAGAATTTCGCAAAACCAAATGATTTGGAAGAAGCAATGTGAAATTCACGAAACCCTGAAACGTGAAATCTCGAAATAATCGGGACCGTCCATTGAAAGGTGACACGTGGAAATCGATCAACATTTCGCTGACTTGCAGAGTGGAAATTTCAAAGGGTGGAGTCGTGAAGAATTCATGAAATCCAAATTCATGAAATGATTGTGGTCATTCATTGAGGTAGGACACTTGGTGACAGATCAACGTTTCACTGATTTCTAAATTGGGAAGTTGGAGGTAGAATTTGTGAAAACTCGCGAAAATCAAAATTGCAACTTGATCACAGTCGTTGGCTAGAGAAATATTGTAGACCATTGATCTGATCTGAAATTTTCACAATTTCGGGTATCGAGAGAACAGAGGTGAATCACATCGGGAGTTTCGATACAAAAAATCCCAATGTGCTCGGAAGGATTGTCCCCAAGTCATAGTGAAGGGTCATATGGATAAAGGATAAGGGAGGAGCTAGCATGTGCTAGGCCCTTGTCAAAATTTCAGAACTCAGAAGTTTGAAGGACAGAGAGTCGGTTGGATCATATAGTCGATATGCAAAATCATGACACACCTTTTATGATAAGCGTGTGGTCACAAGGAGTGGTCACATGGAGAAGACTTACGCTTAACACTTGTGCATGTGAGTGGAGTTTTGAAAAGACCTACAGATTGTTTTTTGAGAGGTTCCAACAGGGAATCAAAGACTGTGTCAGTTCAGTCTTGAGAAGATCCTATACCGGGAGGTCACACAACCCTTGGAGAGGAGGGGGTGTGCATCAAGTGGTATCAGAGCCTAAAAAATATTTGAAGTTGAATTCAATGTGTTGGAAATAGTTGAAGCGATGTCACCGAGGGTTTGCACAGGACCACCTATAGCTAATCATGCTGAAGGAAGAGAAGTGAGAGAACTTCATGCAAGGTTGGAAGCGATGGAAGCAATGAAAAGGAGAACATTTGTCGCTAGAGACGTTAGTGATGCAGAGAGTGAAGAAATAGAAGTTGAAGAAGCTACAGGGGAAGATGCGGGTGATGAACGCTTCTTGAAGGCTGTTATGAAGTTGGGAGCTAGAGAAAAGATAGATGTACCAATGTATGAAGGTAACTTTGATGCTGAAGAATTGCTGGATTGGATAAGGTCCATGGAAAGTATTTTGACTATGAAGATGTCGATGAAGGAAGGAAGGTGAGACATGATGTTATGAGATTAAAGGGACACGCAGAACTTTGGTGGGATGAAATGCAGGCAGAAAGGAGGAGAAAAGTAAAACAAAAGATAGATAATTGGGATAGGATCATAGCCAAACTGAAGGCTAAATTCATACCTAGGGATTATCAGATAGAGCTGCTCAAAAAATTGTAGAACCTGAGACAAAGGGGTATGAATGTGAAAGCATATACATAAGAATTTTATAGGCTGAATATTAGGACTGGACAAAGAGAGAAGGATGATGAAAAATTTTCCAGGTATATAAATGGTTTGAGGTATGAGATTCAGGATGAAATCAACATGATGACTGTGAGGAAAATGGATGATTCTTATCATATTTCACTGAAGACAAAAGAGGAGAAGAAAGTAAAGGAGGAAGCCATCATAAGAATACTTCCCATGAGTGGGAAGGAAATCTTGAAGGAGATCAAGAAAGATCAAGAAATGTAATTTGTTGTAGTAAGGAAGACAAGAGTTATCCTTACCAATACTTATGTGGATGATTTACCTGAAGAAATCCAAGAATTTTTGGAGACTTTGTTGACATAGTAGTGGATGAGTTGCCTCATTCATTACCACCTATTAGGAGCATTAGCCACCATATTGACTTGACTTTGGGAGTCAGTTTACCAAATAAAGAAGCATATAGGTTGACACCTCGAGAGAATGAATAAGTTAAGAAGCAAGTTCAGGAGTTGTTGGATAAAGGTTTAGTCAAGGAAAGTATAAGGCCGTGTGCAATGCCAATTGTATTGAGTGTAAAGAAGGATGGAGGATGGATAATGTGTACATGTTCTAGAGCTATCAATAAGATAACTATTAGGTATAGATTTCCTTTACCAAGGATGGATGACTTGATGGATTGTTTGAGTGGAGCAAGCTAGTATTCAAAAATAGACTTGAAGAGTGGATATCATTAGATAAGAATGAGAGAGGGAGATGAATGGAAAACAACATTCAAAACAAATGAAGGTTTGTTTGAATGGATAGTCATGCCATTTGGATTAACAAATGCTCCAAGTACATTTATGAGGTTGATGAATGAAGTAATAAATGACTTCATAGGTAAATTTGTCACTGTATATCTGGATGATATACTAGTTTTCAGCAAAACAAAGGAAGAACATTTAAAGCACTTGACACTAGTGATGAGGAAATTGCAGCAAGAAAAGTTGTTAATAAAATTGAAGAAAAGTTCTTTTATGAAGAAAAAAGGTCATAGATTTGGGTTTTGTGATCGCTGCAAATGAATTTAAGATAGATCCGGAAAAGGTGAGAGAATTCAAAGAATGGTCGTCACCGAGGAGCATATTTGAGGTGAGACGTTTCCATGGTTTAGCAAGTTTTTATAGAAAGTTTATCAGAATTTTTAGTGGTATATGTGCACCCATGATGGAAACTATGAAGAAGAAACATAAGTCTTTTAATTGGACAGAGGAGGCTGAGAAAAGCTTCAGAGTGTTGAAAAAGAATATAACAGAGCAACCAGTTCTGGTTTTACTAGATTTTGGAAAGACATTTCGGGTGAGGTGTGATGCAAGTGGAATAGTCAATTTGTTTTTAAGAGAAGTTGTGATATTACATGGATTGATGAGAAGAATAGTTTCAGATAGGGGCACCAAGTTCGTGGGATACTTTTGGAGGACTCTATGGAAGAG
Source organism: Picea sitchensis (assembly GCA_010110895.2). Lineage (NCBI taxonomy): Eukaryota > Viridiplantae > Streptophyta > Pinopsida > Pinales > Pinaceae > Picea > Picea sitchensis. The sequence goes on from SNQJ01S0000711.1 coordinate 71,540, forward strand.
GCTAGGAACTAACTTATCCTTTAGTTCATCATATCACCCTCAAACAGACGACAGACTGAACTGGTGAGAAGGAGTTTGGGAAATTTGTTAATGAGTTTAGTCATTGAACAAGGTCATCAGTAAGATCAGATTTTGACACAGGCAGAGTTTTCATTTAACAATTCAGTTAATAGGAGCAATGGAAAAAGTCCATTCGAGATAGTATATGGAAGATAGCCGAGAGGGGTTGTAAAATTGAGAGAATTGAAACAAAATGAATTCAAGAGTGTTGGAGAAGAAGATTTTTCCACAGAAATGCAAAGAATTCATGATCAAGTTAGGAGGCAGATACATGATAGTAATCAAAAGTATAAGGACAGAGTTGATCAGAAAAGAAGGTAAGTTCAATTTTAGGTGGGATATGAAGTTTTAGCTCATTTGAGAAAGGAGAGGTTTCCAAGAGGAACATATAATAAGTTGAAGATGAAGAATATACGACCATGCAAGATCCTTAGGAAATTTGCAGAAACTGCATATGAGATAGAGTTGTCAAACAATGTTGGGATATCACCGATATTTAACATTGCATATTTGTATCCTAATAACATAGATGATACAGGAGAATTGGATGATCAAGAAGAGATTCAGTGGGAAGAACAAATGCCTATAGTAGAGAAACCTCAAATGGAGAAAATATTAGAGCAGAGGGTTGAAGGAAAACTAGAAGAAAGATGTATCCTAAATATTTGGTAAAATGGAAGGATCATCCAATAGAAGATTCAAGTTGGGTAACTGAACTTGATACTTTGAAGCATGGAAAAATTGTGCGAAAGCTCATGGAAAGGAGTCCATGAATATTTTAGCCAGAGGAGTATCATGCAGGAGCATCACAATGATATGAAAAGGAAGAAGACGTGGAATTGGAATCGACACCTCAATACATCGAAGGATTTGAACTGACAATTAACTAGCTTGGATGCAGTGCAAATATTTTTTGGAATTCTCATTAATTAATTTTTGTTGTGTAAAACCAAGGCACCGTTTGAAATGAAAGAACCATTGTAAATCCTTTACACGACTATAAATGTATTACAAGTTTGAGATATTAGCCCTGATTAGTCATTAGGTTGTATTAATTGAGTAGGTAATCGCTTGAATAGGAGGTAATAGTATTTAGATAGGAGGAAGAGAGTGAAAACATATCTGGGTCCTTAGACAAGTTTTCTTGTAATAGTTGTAAGGAAAATTGACTACAATTATGTTTTCTTTTGAAATGAATAGAAGAGAGGAAATTGACCCAAATACACAGTGTTGATATTGTTTTACAGTTTGACTATGTTTTTATGTGTTGGTGAATGTATGATGTTCACAGTGAATGAATGAATAAGTGAATGAGTTCAATTGTTTCTGTTTTGTAAGATTATGCAAGGAGTGCATGCAGAGCACAAGGAGTGCGTGTGAAGAAGTCTTTTTCGACTTAAAATCTCAGAAGACATAGTGGGGAAATTTTGTATGGAGAGCGTGCATATTGAGCGCAAGGAGTACATGTGGAAACAAACTTGTGTTAAAGTTTGAAATATAAGGAGGTTGTGCGTAGAGTAGGCCAGGAGGGCGTCAGAAAGTCTTTTGGAAAAATACATAGAGTGCAAGTGTGCACTAAGGGGAGATATTTAATTTAAATTTCTAGAAGCTCGAAAGGACTAGTGGTTTTAAGTCTCAAGAGGCAACACTTAGAAAAATTTCTAAGTTTTGAAGAGTTGAAGTGTTCAAAGGTGGAGTGCAGAAAAATAGAATTTCAAAGAAAGAACAAGTATGGAGGATTGAGCGGGAGAAATCCTTCAGAAAATAATTTTGAAGTTTGGATAAGATAGAGGATCAAGATCCATTCAGAAAGGGCCAAAATCTTGCAATTCATTATATATTGGAGAAGTGGCGCACTAGTTATTTGCGAGGAGTTATCAAAATTTCGTAAAATGAAAGGATTTTGAAGAAGAAACATGAAATTCGCGAAACCCTGAAACGCTAAATGCCAAAATCATCAAGATCGTCCATTGAAAGACGACCCGTGGCAAGTGATCATCATTTCGCTGACTCATAGAGTGGAAAGGTCAAAGGGTGGAGTCATGAAGAATTCACAAAATACAAATTCGTGAAATGATCGTGGTCATTCATTGAGGTATGACACTTGGCAATAGATCATCGTTTCGTTAATTTGTGAATTGAGAAGTTGGAGCTAGAAGTTGCGAAAACTCGCGAAATGCAAAATCGTGATTTGATCATAGCCATTGGCTGGAGAGCTATTGTAGACCGTTGATCTAATCCAAAATTTTCACAATTTCGGCTATCGGGAGAACGTAGGTGAATCACATCGAGAGTTTCTATACGTGAAATCCCGACGCGCTCGAAAGGATTGGCCCTAGGGCATAGTGAAGGGTCATATGGATAAAGGATAAGGGAGGAGCTAGCATGTGCTAGGCCCATGTCGGAATTCCAGAACTCAGAAGTTTGAAGGACAAAGAGTCAGTTGACTCATATAGCCAATACTCGAAATCAGGACACACCTTTTCAGATAAGTGTGTGGTCACAAGGCATGGTCACATGGAGAAGACTTATGCTTAGCACTTGTGCACACAAGTGGAGATTTTCAAAGACCTGTGGATTGTTTTTTGAGAGGTTCGAGCAGGGAATCGAAGACTGTGTCAGTTCAGTCTTGAGAAGATCCTAGACCACGAGGTCATGCAACCCTTGGAGAGTAGGGTGTTTGCATCAGAAACTATATCAATATTAATTCGTTCCATCATGAATGGTACATGGAAAGTCATTGGGAAAATAACCAAACATTTTGAGATTATTTGATGTTGAATACAACATTCTATGGATTTTGGTTCCATTGACATAATGTAAAACTTTACTTCTTTCTTGCCAATTTGTTTCCTTCGGAGTCTTCATGAACTTCAAGAACATGCTAACTAGCTAGCTGCATACACGATATCCTGTATTTTTGTTGTTAGATAAATAATAATCCAAGCACAATTGTGTGTGATGCTAAATCCACATTCCTACCACAATAAAGTTTTCTTATATTTAGACCTATTTTTATTGGTTTTGGTGTTGGGTCTATATTCAACATCGTAAGTCACTTCAAAATATATCTTTCATACATGAATTGAAATATGAAAATATCTTATTTGTTTAACCTCAATAGAAGGAAAGTATACAAGTTTTTTTAGATTTGCCATTTATAATTATTTCTTCATTATTTTTCTAAACTCTTATATGGATGGATTGACATTTATAGTAAAAATCATATCATCTACATATAAAGAAACAATTCGTATTTCACATTGATTTCTAACATAGATGTAGAGTGTTGGCTCACTACTACATTAACTAAAATATTTTTTCAGCAAGTATGAGTGAATACAACTATACCAAGTTCTAGTTGTTTTCTTGAGCCTATACATAGTTTTTTTTTTTTAACTTGTATACCTTATTCTCAAATATTTTGAATCAAATATGTGTTTTTTCAATATGTATACTTATTCCTTTAATATTCCAATGAGAAAAGATAATTTTACATTGAGATGATGCACCTTCACTTTATTTTGAACTATTATTTCGAAGACAACTCTCACTATTTCCATCCCTACTACAAAAGAAAATGTTTCATTATAATATTTTCCATGCCATTGTTTATAAAATTTGTCCACGAGACTTTCTATGTGTCCTTCAATTTTTTCTTTTGTAGTTTTCTTGGTTTTATAAATCCACATCACACCAATAACCTATTTTCCTGCTCCCGTGTCTCATTTTTCTCATTTTATTGCATTTATTCATCCACAGAATCACACCATTCTATTTTTTTTACATCATCCTCAAAGTATATAGGATCAAATTTAGAAATAAAAATTCACTGATTCATTATCATCATCTTTATACCTACATGCATCATACATCTCCCTCAATATTTATTTTTTCCCTCAATACTTATTTTTTCCTTGAAGATTATCATTTCTTTCTTTCTCTTCTTCTATGAGTACTTCTATGAGTACTAGAAAAAGGTGTTTCCTATAAAATTACTTTACATCTTCTCAATTTAGGTATCACTTGGGTAGCATCTTATGCTCCATGTTTAATGCCAATGATTTATGCTATTATTATTGTAGTGATACATTGTATACAATTTAAAAACTCCTTACAATATATTCTTGTATTAATACCTTGTGTTTCTGTTTGTTTAACATCTCATGTTGAAACCATAGGTTATTATTGTAATCTCATCTTGTCAAAATGTGTCGTTGATCATGAAGAGGGAGCCAATTGTTAAGGGATATTATCAAGGAGTAAACATAAATAAGCATCAATTGGGCACAATAATTTCATAGTTTCCACATTAGCCTTATAGACACACATTTTAATGAGAATTCTTGTTATGTAATCCCATAAATTGTGGGTTTCAAGAATTACCGAGACAAAAATTTGGGATTATATTTGTATATTGACATTATAATTTACAAGAAAGAGATTATGGTTGTAAAAGGCCATGATTATTGAATTTCGGCACAAGATATAGAAATATTGTTGAAGAGTAAATATCTATGGAAGTTTACCAAAATCTATGGTTGTATATGCAAGGAATGACTATTATGAATTTCTCATTGATAGGAAGAAGGATGAAGACACAAGAATCATAATAACCTACATTTTTAGGGATATTTCATTTCATACAACAAGGATCTAATACTCAAATGTTTTCTAGAAAAATGTAACAACCCTCTGTTATGACAACCGATTTTTTTTAATTTTTTTTCATTAGGAAATACACATTACTATTAATAATGACAACCTTGGGACATTATCCAACATATTAATGAAAAAGATTAACACATTAAAAACCTACATGACGTAAGCATGAACAATATTGAAATGAATAATAATACATAAATTGACGAATTAAAGCAATAACTAACAACCCATAACCAATCCATTTTTTTAATAATGACCCATCACAACATAAACCATAAATCACTCAATTCGTCTCATAAGGAAAATCATCACTTAGCATCAAGATAATTCGTCATAGTGCTGAGTCTAGTCTAATCTACTCAATCCATCCTTCAGGTAATGATTAAGAGAAATTCATACAAGGCAGAGTTGTATAAAAATTAAGAATCATAAGTGTAATTACTATCATAGCTTTAATCAACTCAACATTGAAAAAAATTTACAAAACTTAGAATTTCCAAAATTCATACAGAGACCTTCGAAAGACTAAATCGGATTTTCCAATACATTTTAAAAGACAATAGAAGATTCAAATTTTGACTTATCATTTGGTTTATAAAGAGATCAATTATGAATCTATTCTTCTGTATTTTTAATTATATTTTTTATTTTCCAAACAAAATTCTAATCTCTAAATTTATCAAGGACTCGAAATTAACCCAATAAGTTTAATTTTTTAGAGTTGTTAAATAAATCGCAGCGATAATCCATTCTAAAATACGAATTTATGATATTGACATCGAACAATAAAAACAAAATTCTGGGTTTACGGTTTAATTTAATAGGAATCCAATTAAAATTTTCTAAGATTCTATATGGTTATAAACTTAAAATGACGTTGATCATAGGATTTCATATATACAACTCTTCAATAATCTTACAAAATTTAATTCAGGAATACAACACAATTAGCAACAAATTTTAAGAACTCTAATATAGAAATTTCTTTTATTACAATGTTAAATTTTAAAATAAAATATCGGAACAAAGAAAATGAAGAGTTGACGATGGCCTTTGAAACTTGTGCTCCTTTCCTACTCCATCTTGTTAATCACCAAACTTTACCAGTACCTCCCAGCCAATGCCAGGGGTACTCTTCTTCCCCCTTAGCCCTCTGATTCGCAAAGGGGCCACATACATGAAACCCACAAACAATAGCTCT
>SNQJ01S0000711.1:77515-98639 GCA_010110895.2 Picea sitchensis
CAGCGATAATCCATTCTAAAATACGAATTTATGATATTGACATTGAACAATAAAAACAAAATTTTGGGTTTACAGTTTAATTTAATAGGAATCCAATTAAAAATTTCTAAGATTTTATATGGTTAAATAAACTTAAAATGACGGTGATCATAGGATTTCAAATATATAACTCTTTAGTAATCTTACAAAATTTAATCCAGGAATACAACACAATTAGCAACGAATTTTAAGAACTCTAATATACAAATTTCTCTTATTACAATGTTAAATTTTAAAATAAAATATTGGAACAAAGAAAACGAAGAGTTGACTATGGTCTTTGAAACTTGTGCTCCTTTCCTACTCTGACTTGTTAATCACCAAACTTTACCAATACCTCCCAACCAATGCTAGGGGTACTCTTCTTCCCCCTTAGCCCTCCAATCCGCAAAGGGGCCACATACATGAAACCCACAAACAATAGCTCCAAGAATTTCCTTGCAAGACATAGCTTCCACTCTTTTCACAAGCTTGGTATCCCAACTCTCACAAGTAAAACACACTCCACAAAATTTTGGTAGCATAACCTTACCAAGAATACGTGAGATCCATTTCCCTTCTACCACATTCGTTTTATAGAAAAATCCACAATTACACATGTCCGCATGCACAACTAGTCAACTTTTGAATTAATTTAACTAAGATTATTCACCCAAAAACTTGTCACACTCTCCTCAAGTTCCACAAGTAATTACCACTTGTATTTTATTTAGAAGGCCAATTTCCCTCACATTCCACAATGTGTTCTTATTTTTGCTCATAGTTGTCCATTTGTTCTCCAAATTTTCATTTATTGAGTGTGTTGTAATTAGATCTTAGTTAGAGTTTGATTAGGAGTCTTATTCTAGTTAGAATAGTGGTAGGTTGACTCAATATTCTATTCCAAGTGTACTCTTATTTTCTCTTATTATTATTTCTTCTATTTTTAAAAATTCATTTTATTTATTTCATGCACACATGTGCATTTATTTAACCCTTTTAAATTGTATTCCTCTTTTTCTTAGAGTTTGATTATATTCTCATGTCTTTTAGCTTATGTCATAATTCATTTAATCCTTTATTTAAATTTAGACTTAGACTTAGTCTTAGACTTAGGCTTAGATATTTGTTGGGATTTAATTAATAATTTAATGTTTAATTAAATATTTTATTCCAACAAGGTCTAATCATTTCAATGTTCTCTAGGCCACCTAGATTTATTGACTCATATCTTAATTATACGACGTGACCTTCAAGATGAACCTCTGTGCTCCAAGGGTCCCACTCACCTTAGACTGATTTTCAATGTTTGTCCAACCCTTGGAGTCAAAACTCCACTCGGTCAACCTTGTGAGAGACTAAGGGATTCTAAGGAATAAAGAATTTGTCGTATTGTGTGTCCCTTAGAAATATTTGTGAGAGATTGTCTCAATCTACCCTTACGACATCGTGGACCTCTCGAACTAGGTAATTGTTAACCTACAACTCAGAATATGGTGGGAGTGATAGTAGGTTGTGATAGGGAGGCTACCACACCTCTCCCTCAATGTCTAGTTCCTTTGCATGACCCCTTTACTCATGTGAGTCAGATTAGCAAGCATCGTCAAGCCTACATCCACTGTCAAAAACATTGTCAACAATCCATATACATAAATCATAATGAAATCAGTCATATATCACATGTGCATAAAATGAAATAATCAAACAAATACAATCCACTCTTTGAATCAATCTAGAGTCCAAGAAAGTCCATTTATTCCATCATCATCCATAACTTGTCATGTGTCCTACACACTCATGAAAACTTGTCAATAAAATATGGAAATACATGTACATAAAAATAACAATAAGTCACAACACATAATCATCACCATATATAACCCATAATCGAAATGAAATCATAATATACCATAACCGGATCACTTGCATGCAATCCAACTCAAACGATAAGACAATAAAAGTGTGCTCAGTAGAACATGATGTTACATAAACCCCCTCTTGTTTTAAGGTTCGTTTTGAAGTTGTAAAGTATAAAATGCAAGTAAATAAATGTATCTAGCATAGATCTATATATCTAATCTATCAAACAAGTAAGGAAACTGTTGAGGCATCACGTACATGTCCTCCCAGGTAGTTGAGTGTGGAATATAGTTGTCCCATTGGACCTTGACCTGATCGACTATTCAATATTGTAGCTGTCGAATGTGATGCTCCAGAATGTAGATTGGCTTTGCCATTAGAGCACCCTCATCTGAAACCTGCAAAGAAATCATGTGATAGATCAGAAACATAATGTTGCAAAATAGATATATGAAATACATCATGCATACACCTCAAATAATTAGGCAAGGCTAGTCGATAAAACACAAGTCCTTTCTTTTCCACCACCTCAAAATGTCCCACAAACCTAGGAGACATTTCAGCACCCTTTCCAAACTTAATTGAACTCTTCTTTGGTTTTACATGCAAGAAACATATGTCGCCAACTTCATAACTGTGGTCAACATGATGTGCATCAATATAACTCTTTTGTCGATCATGATCTTCTTTAATCCATTGTCTTATCGATTTCATATGTTATTCCATTTCTTGGATCACTTCTTGTCCTACTGGGACACTATCCTCAAGTCAATCACAATTGAATGGTGTCTGACACAGTCTCCCATAAAGAAACTCGAACGGTGCCATCCTATTCATTCTATGGTAAATGTTGTTGTATGCAAATTATAATAATGTAAATAAGTCTTCCCAATGTTTTTGTTGTTCCATTACATACATACACAACATATCCTCCAAAATCTGGTTCATTCTTTCTATTTTTCTGTATGTCTAAGGGTGATATGTTGTACTAAATTCAGTTCCATTCCTAAGGCCTCTTGGAAACTGGTCCAAAATTGTCCTGTAAACACCGATCCTCGATCGGATATGATCCTTCTTAGTACACCATGTAATATCACAATGTTGTTGAAAACAACTCTAGCTATGTCTAGCACCTGATATGTCGTACATAATGGAATAAAGTGTGCACTCTTCGTTAGAGTGTCAACTACAAAAAAATTGAATCATGTCTCCTTATCTTCAGTGGAAATCCAACAACTAAATCCATCGATGTGACCTCCCACTTCGATTCAAGAATAAAGTCTGGTTGTAACAATCCTGCTGGATGTCTATGTTCAGCCTTCACTTGCTGACATTCTAGAGATCTCGCCACGTAACTAACTATGTTTGTTTTCATTCCTTTCCAGAAGAATAAAGGATTAAGGTATGCCTTTATCTTCGTGACTCTCAGATGAGCTATGTACACTTCTCGATGCACTTCACTTAAGATCAAACTTCTTAATTCATCATTAGGTGGTATGTGAATTCCATCATTAAATCTCAACAATATATCGTTGTCTAATGAATAAACTTCATACTTCAGTACCAACGTATTATTTTGTCCAATATTATATTTAACTTATTTGTATCAGTCATTACCAAATTGTAGAGCTAGAATATTTTCTCAAATATTTGTCTTAAGAGGTACTACCGAGAATATGTGTGGTCTCCAACTCACCACATCTTCTACTCTATTGACTATTCCTTTAATATAAATAATCTCAAAGTCATTCGTTATGTAATTATGACCAACGCCTATGTCGTGCATTCAGTCACAATGTGTAAATATATGTTGCAATCCACAATGATCTATCTTTAATTCAAATTTTTATCCAATAAGATAATGTATACATACTCTCAAAGCCTATACATTTTCTAATAACATCAAGTTGTGCACAATGTATTTCTCCTCATGCTTTCTCAATTTCCTGGAGATATAAGAGATCACTCGACCATATTGCATAAAAACTCTTCCCAATCCTTCCTTCGATGCTTCCATGCATACCAAGAATTATTTTTCCATGTCGAAGTCCTTTAGTATCAACGTTGTTGTCAACAACTCCTTAAAATTTTGAAATGTTGTTGCACATTTCTTAGTCCATACAAACTTCTTATTTCTCTTTTGCAATTCAGTGGTCGGATTTGCTATCTTCAAAAAAATTTTGACGAACCATCAATAATATCCTGCTAAACCCATATATATATATTAAGAATATAGTAAAAATAAATTAATTATATGTCAAAATTAAGGAATCTTTGATTGGTAAAAAGAACATTTTGATAGCTTCTCGTAAAATTTGTTTTCTCTTAGACACTATAGAACCAATCTCAAGTGTTCATCATGCTCATTTTTCATCCGAGAATAGATCAGTATGTCATCAATAAATACTTGAACAAACATTTCCACGTATTCATGGAACACCCCATTCATCAAACTCATGAATACCCCTAGGCAGTTTGTTAAACCGACCGATAAAACAGTTAACTCATAATGTCTGAGTATCATCTTAAATGTGGTATTGGACATATCTTCCTCCTTAATCTATAATAGATGATATCCCAATCTCAAGTCAATATTTGAAAACATCGTCGCTCCCTTCATCTGGTTAAACAAATCATCTATTCTTGGCAACATATATTGGTTCTTGATCATCACTTTGTTCAATTGACAATAGTCAATACAAGGTGGAGGTGTAATTGCAAAGTGCAAAGAACATCGCCATGTTCTCCAACCATACCTCGACGACTAAGTCGTCTGTGGCACCCATAAACCTATGAAAGTTAACTTTCTGAAGTTCTCGATGTACACTACTACTAACCACTGGAAGTTTTTCTGAACCCTTATTAGGCATAGATGTCATGCCCTCGTCCCGATCAAAATGGTTGATCGATTCCTCTGACATCCTCTCAAAGGATCTCGTCATACCTGCCACATATCCCACATAAACCTTATTTTTCTCAGTTGTCTACTCATTTCCTTGAGGATTAGATACCCTCTGGTGTGGATACTATTGTTGGTGTCACACCTCTTCCTCTAGTACCTCTTCGTCTACTTCCCCGACATCCTCTAATCATGATTACCTGCATGGGAAAATTTCAAAATTAATTAGAGACACATCTTTTAATCATTTCATTTTAACACAGTGGAAGGAATAATGGTCCAATGTCGCAGGGTTGAATGTGCTTTGATACAATATGTAACGTCCCCTCTATTACGACATCAAAATTTGGTGAGTATAGTAATGGTAATTTTTTTTTTGAAATAATAACAACAATTAGAGCATATGTTCTGTGACATTAACATACATAATAATACACATGCTATTATCATATACATCACAATGCAGAAACAATCAATTTTAACGTCATTATAACTACCAAATCATTTACATCACATAAATATAACGAAATATGTCTACCCATACAACCTACCATTCAAGGTTAGGACCTCCAAGACACATAATCAATGTTCAAGTACAAGATTCATCTGATTGATCTTGACCATTTAAGGTCTCAAGACTAGTGACTATTACGAAGAACATGGAGATATCTATTCCCATAACAACTAGTCAAGACACAACTAACTCGTTAACAAAACTCAACTTCTATTACATCCATGAGAGGTCAACTCAATAAAATATAGTTACACAAATCTAAATATCTTGAATAATTATGTGATCTATTCAAAAATAACTATCACGATATATATACCAAAGAACTTGCACAATAAAATGACAAGGAACCAATACATACGTGAAACTGGAACTTCTCTCACTAGTATAAGCATAAGTTACATTCTATTTATTTTCCTAAAACATTTACATGCCATTCAATAAGTCATTACTAGTTCAATTACAGTCTTCGAAATACTCAAACATTTCTTGAATTGATGTAAGTTTCTTTCCTTCAATTCGTTTAGTAGTAACCCTAAATATTCCACTAATTATATATGGGATACACAATATACTTCTATTTTAATCAATAATTTTCCAAAATTTATAAGTATCATTTCTTCTTTTCCACTAATGCTAGAGATAAAAAATTTAAGGAAAATTCATTTATAAGGATTAAAACAAATTCAATATAACACTCTTAACATCATAAGGAAATCTCAAATATTTTGTTTTCGTGTAATCCCAATTCTTTGTATTACTGATAAGGAGAAATTATGCAAAAAAAAAAAATTGCTGGCCTACCCGTAGGGAAACCAGACCAACAACAAAACATAACATTGTCATTCAACAATTGTTTGGTATGACTAATCTCTATAATTGATAAAATAAAACAAAGGTAGCTTCTATTTCCTCTCTGAGTACTTCTTTTCTTATTTAATCTACTAAATAGAGTTGATAAACCAAAACCTCTCTGGTAATTTAACAAAAACCACAGATGGAACAACATAAGAAGTTAGCTAATGGTTCTTCCTGTTGCTGCTGAAACCTAGGGATGAGCATAGTCTAGATTGGAAAAGTCCATGTCGACCATCTTGTTATCAATCAGGTTCAGCTTGTGGTCGACCAAATTGATCTAGAGCTACACATCATCTAGTTGTAGGAGGACTTCTTGCCAGGCTTCATGGTGGTCCAACAAAACTCTTCCCATCAGAGTCTTCAAGTGCCAATAAATTTCCACATTTTTCAGGTACTACGAGGACCACCCATAGACGAAGCTAGTATCTAAAACCCGCGAGATGGTGGTCTCTTTCACCTCATCATCCAGGATGAACTTCCTTAGAACACAAACATTAGTGTCGGTCAGGTCCATTTCTAACTGAATTTCCAGAGCGGTAATTGAGTGATAAGTGTCTTCTTACTTTTCAATCACTTCCACCAGTCGAAAGATCAATAGTGTTTTGGGTTTGTGCAAGGTTCCCCCACGACCTTGACTGGAAGAGATACCCCTAGTCATATTAAAGGAATTGTAACACCAGAGTGCAAGACATAGTAGAGAGAAAGGGGAGGAAGTGTCCACCACAAGGTGCAATAGGGAAACTGTGGAGGGAAACAAGGGATAGGAGAAACAAACAACTAGAGACAAGTAGTAATGAAACCATAAGGGGATGTAGCTAACAAAGAAACCTAGCGCGAGGGCCCATGCATTGAGGATGCTTCCATGATTATCAAGAATATGGGTCGTATCCACCATAAAGCTTAGTTTCTTTGCCACCTTCCCATACCACATGTGAAAGACAGGAGGATCGAAGAGGTAGCAGAATCATGATGTGAATGCCATGACAGGGACGCTCAAGTGCTAAAAAGAGGCAATGACAGGGATAATTAAACCGCATGAGAAGGTGAGGTGGGTGACGGAGGCGGTTGGAAGCTATCCACACCTCTATAACCCAGGTGGGTGGGGGGGTCAGGGACCCATCGATGCTTTGATTGCGTCTTTGACACCCCATATGGGGGAAGGAAATCAGAAATATTAAGGACTAAATAAAATTTCTATTTTTAAAACATCATACACCTTGTACATGTAATTATTCTCATAGTTCCATTATAATAAGCATATCTTAAATAAGGATTTGTCATGGTTCAAGTAATTAAATAATTTCCAATTTAATACATACACCAATTAAATTTATGATCAATTACTCAAGAAAACAATCCAAGAAGTAAAACGGTAAAAGAGTTTGCTAAGCTCAATTATTAACAATTAATTCACTCTTACTAGAATTACTATTACACCCAATCATCACTAGCAATTATTTTCTTTATGATAATCAGTAAGGAAATTCTTCTTCTATGAGAAAAAATCGACTTGGCATTGAAAAGAGAAGAATTCTATTATGCGAATTAAGAATGTAAGTTTTGTAAAAAAAATATCATGAACTCCATTATAGTGAGGTTTTTAAGGAACGCAAAAAGGTTTAGTTCACAAGATGACATCGTAAGATAAGCCTAGCTGGATTAAAAGTACGACTTAACTATGTAAACATTTGAGTAGTACATGTAGTTTTTACTAAGATATAAAACTATACACTCTATCTTAAGCATATTAAGTGTCAAGATCCTACGAGATTTAGATGGAATTCTCGTCAACACTATTGGCGTATTCTCTAAGAATTGTGGCATAACGAAGACTCAATCAATACCCTATTATTAAACCCTAACACCAAGAGTTGACTGAGTGAAAGGTCCTGACATGGAGAGTCTAAACAGAGCTCGGCCTTTTCCAACTGGAAACAATAATGGGCGTAAAGTTCTAAATCCTTGAATTTCAAAATCTTTTTAAAAATACCAACGAAATACTAAGTCGAAAAAAGTTAAAAAAATTGTACAGGGACCATACAAACTTTCTAAACTTCCGGATCTAAAATTTTGATCTTACAACGACCCTATCCAATCAATTTTTGAAATGCAAAAAAGATTAACATTGGCACACGTTCTAAATTTTCTGTCCGGCAATAACTTAATAGCAACCAACGATTCTTGTTCCCCAAAATTTTAATTAAGTTCTCAGCGACTATGAAGGAACTCCAAACTCCCGGATTTGGAAATTAACCCTTGAGTGACCAAATCAAATTGATTTTTGGAATGGTAAAACATTACAGTGTCAGTGATTTCCTAATTCCAGCTTTACAATGGAAAATGCAATGATACTACACTCTAGTTCCAACATGCAACTATATATATATATATACACGACTATCATAACAATTGCACTTAGGGATTTGGAATTTAAGTTGCAATGATCCCAATTTTAGTTTCCCTCGTGCGAACTCGACATTGCAGCGATCATCAGGAATTTACAAATAAAATATCGCTATGACCACGGAGTCACTACAAAATTAACTCACGAGTTCAACTAACATGCAACAATCATAGCTTTAATGAACTCGACATTGTAAAAATTTTACAGTGAACATAAAGAAAATATAACTTCAAATTATAAAAATCAATTTCAATAATTTCAAACTCCAATGGTGTAAACGAATTGGAAAAGAACAAGCAAATTCATTTCTGGATTGCATTAACTTCGTAATGATCCTCAAAAAACTACTTCGAATTTCCAAAATTCATACAGATATCTTCGAAAGACTAAATCAGATTTTTCAATGTGTTTTACAAGACAATACAGTATTCAAATTTTCACTTACCATTTAGTTTATATAGAGATCAATTACAAATCTAATCTTCTGGATATGTAATTAGATTTTAAATTTTTCAAACGAAATTCTAATCTCTGAATTTATCAAGGACTCGACATTGACCCAATAAATTTAATTTTTCAGAGCTGTTAAATAACTCGTAGCCGCCATCGATCCTAAAATTCGAATTTGTGACATTGACAGTGAACAAGAAAAACAAAATTTTGGGTTTATGGTTTAGTTTAATAGGAAGACAAATAAAAATTTCAAAGATTCTAGATGGTAAACGTAAAATGAAGGAGATCATAGTATTTCCAATATACAACTCTTTAGTAATCAAAATTTTGGGTTTATGGTTTAGTTTAATAGGAAGACAAATAAAAATTTCAAAGATTCTAGATGGTAAACATAAAATGAAGGAGATCATAGTATTTCCAATATACAACTCTTTAGTAATCTTACAAAATTGATTCCAGGAATACAACGCAATTAGCAACGAATTTTAAGAACTCTAATATATAAATTTCTCTTATTACAATGCTAAATTTTAAAATAAAATAATGGAACCAAGAAGACAAAGAGTTGATAATGTCCTTCAAAACTTGCACTCCTTTCCTTCTCGCGCTTGTTAATCACCAAACTTCATCGGTACCTCCCAGTCAATTCTATGGGTACTTTTCTTCCCCCTTATCCCCGAGCAACAAATAGGCCACACACAAGAAACCGACAAACAATAGCTCCAAGGCTTTCCTCAAAAGGAAGAACTTCCACTCTTGTCACAAGCTTGCTATCCCAACTCTCACAAGTAAAACGCAGTCCACAAAATTTTGGCAGCATAACCTTACAAATAATAAGTAAGATCCATTTCCCTTCTACCACATTTGTTTTATAGAAAAATCCTCAATGTCACATGTCCTCATACACAATTAGTCATCTTTTTAATTAATTTAATTGCAATTATTCACCCACAAA
Organism: Picea sitchensis; assembly: GCA_010110895.2. NCBI lineage: Eukaryota > Viridiplantae > Streptophyta > Pinopsida > Pinales > Pinaceae > Picea > Picea sitchensis. Next base: position 87,474 of record SNQJ01S0000711.1, read on the forward strand.
CTTGTCACACTCTCCCCAAGTTGCAAAAGCAATTATAATTTTTATTTTATTTAAAAAACAAATTAACTAAAACTTAGTTAGAGTTGTATTAGGAGTCTTCTTCTAGTTAGACTAGTGGTAGGTTAACTCAATATTCTATTCCAAGTGTACTCCTATTCTCTCTTATTATTATTTCTTCTATTTTTAAAAATCCATTTTATTTATTTCATGTGTAAAATTTCACTTATTTAACCCTTTTAAATTTTATTTCTCTTTTTCCTAGAGTTTTGATTATATTCTCAAGTTTTTTAACTTATGTCATAATTCATTTAGTCATTTATTTACATTTAGACTTAGACTTAGTCTTAGACTTAGGTTTAGAATTTTGTTGGGATTTAATTAATAATTTACTTTTTCATTAAATATTTTATTCCATCAAGATCTAATCATTTCAATGTTCTGTTGGCCGCCTAGGTTTATTGACTCATGTTTTAATTACACAATGTGCCCTTCAATATGCACCTTCATGCTCCAAGGGTTCAACTCTCCTTAGTCTGGTTTTGAAAGTTTATCTGACCCTTGGAGTCAACACTCCACTCGGTCGACCTTGTGAAAGACTAAGGGCTTCTACGGAATAAAGACTTTGCTGTATTGTACATCCTTTAGAAATATTCATGAACGACTATCTCAGTCTGCCTTCACAACATCCTGGACCTCTCGAACTAGGTAATCATTAACCTACATCTCATACCATGATGAGAGTGCTAGTAGGTCGTGACAAGGACGTTACCACACCTCTCCCTCAATGTCTAGTTTATGTGCATGACCCATTTACTCCTTATATGAGTCAAATTAGAAAGCATTGTCAAGCTTGCATCCACTGAGAAAAACACTAGAAATAATACATATACATAAATCATACTAAAATATTTCATATATCACATGTGCATAAAATGAAATACTCAAACAAATACAACCCACTACCTGACTCAATACAGAGTCCAATGAAGTCCATTGATGCCATTAACATCCATAACCTATCATGTGTTCTGCACACTCCGGAAAACTCATGAATAAAATTTTCCAACACATGTACATCAAAATCGCAATATGTCAAAACACATCACCATCATCATATATAACCCATAATTGAAACAAAATTATAATATACCATAACCGAATCACTTGCACGCAAGTGTCCTCAAAGAATAAGTCAAAATAAGTGTGCTCAATAGAACGAGATGTTACATACACCCCCTCTTGTTTTAAACTTCATCTTGAAGTTGTACAATATAAAATGCAAGTAAATAAATGTATATGACATAGATATATATATCTAATCTATCAAACAAATAAGGAAATTTTGTACGCATCTCGTATGCGTCCTCCCATGTAGCCGAGTGTGGACTATAGTTGTCCCACTGGACCTTGACATGATCGACTATTCAATGACGTAGTTGTCAACTACGATGGTCCAGAGTTTGTATTGGATCTACCATGAGAGCACCCTCATCCAACACCTACAAAGAAATTATGTCGATCACATGTGACAAATCATAAAGATAATGTCGCAAAAAAGATATATAAAATACATCGTGCAAACACCTCAAAGAATGAGGCAAGACTAGTTGATAAGCCACGAGTCCTTTCCTTTCCACAACCTCGCAAGGTCACACAAACCTAGGAGAGATTCTAGCACCCTTTCCAAAACTGATAAACTCTTGTGCGATTTTCCCCGCAAGAAAACTTTGTCACCAACTTCATAATTGTGGTCAACATGATGCACATAAGCATAACTCTTTTGTCGATCATGTACTTCTTTAATCCTTTGTCTTATTGATTGCATATGTTCTTCCATTTCTTGGATCACTTTCAGTCCTACCAGGACCCTATCCTCAAGTCGATCCGAACTCAACGACATCCGACATGGTCACCCGTAAAGAAAATCAAACGATTCCAACTTAATCGTGCTCTTGTAAATGTTGTTTTATGCAAATTTTACTAATGGAAAGAAGTCTTCCAAAAAAATTTGTTGTTCCATTACTTACATACGCAAAATATCTTCCCAAATGTGGTTCATTCTTTCTGTTTTTCCACCTGTCTCAGGGTGATATGTTGTACTAAAATTTAGTTGCATTCCCAAGGCCTCTTGCAAACTAGTCCAAAATCATCCTGTAAACACCGATCATCAATCAAATATGATCCTTCTTGGTACACCATGTAATATCACAATATCGATTATAAACAATCTAGCTATGTCTAGTGCCTGATACGTCGTATGCACTACAATAATTTTTTCACTCTTCGTCAGAGTGTAAACTAACAAAAAAATTAAATCATGTCTCCTTATCGTCAGTGGCAATCCAATGATAAAATCCATCGAATTTACCTTTCATTTCGATTCAGGAATAGCATTTGGTTGTAACAATATTGTTGGATGTCTATGTTCAGTCTTCACTTGCTTACATTCTAAACATCTCACCACATAATTAACTATGTTCTTTTTCACTCATTTCTAGAAGAATAAAGGCTTAAGGTTTTCCTTCATCTTCGTGACTCCCAGATGAGCCATGTACACTACTCGATGTGATTCACTCAAGATCAATATTCTTAATTCATCATTATGAGGTATGTAAATTTTATTGTTAAATATCAACAATCCGTCGTTGTCTAATGAATAACCTTCATACTTCGGTACCAACATGGTATTTTGTCCAATATTATATTTAACTTCTTTGTACTAGTCATCGTCAAACTGTAGAAATAGAATATCTTCTCCAATATTTGTATTAAGAGGTATTACCAAGAATATGTCTGGTCTCCAACTCAATGCATCTGCTACTCTATTCACCATTCCTTTAATGTAAGTAACCTCAAAGTTGTATTCACTAGAAGTAATTCTGACCAATACCTCTATCGCACGTTCAAATCACTCTATGTAAATATATGTTGCAATCCACTGTGATTTGTCTTTAATTCAAATTTCCATCCAATCAGATAATGTCTCCATACTCTCAAGGAATATATAATTTCTAATAACTCCAAGTCATGCGCAACATAGTTCTCCACATTCTTTCTCAATTTCCTAGAGATGTAAGAGATCACTCGGTCGTCTTGCATCAAAACTCTGCCCAATCCTTCCTTGGATACATCTGTGAATACTAATAATTTTTTTTCCATGTCGAGGACCTTTAGTATCGATGTTTTCATAAAAAACTCCTTAAAATTTTGAAATGCTTTCGTGCATTTCTTATCCATACAAACTTCTTGTTTTTCTTTTGTAATTCCATGATCAGATTTGCTATTTTCGAAAAACCTTTGACGAACCATCGGTAATATCCTGCTAAAACCATAAAGATATGTACTTGTTGTGCATTTTTTGGTGATTTCCATTCCATAATAGCCTCTACTTTCATTGGATCCACAATGATACCCTCCCCAAATATGATATTCCCAAGTAATGAATCATCGATTGATAAAAAGAACATTTCGATAGCTTCCCATACAACTTGTTTTCTCTTAGACATTGTAGAACCAAACTTAAGTGTTAATCATGCTCTTCTTTCATCCGAGAATAAATCAGTATGTCATCAATAAATACTTGAACAAACTTGTCGAAGTATTTGCAGAACACCCCATTCATCAAACTCATGAATACCCCTAGGGTGTTCATCAATCCGAATAATAAAATTGTAAACTCATAATGTTTGAATCTCATCTTAAATGCAGTGTTGAGGATATCTTCCTCCTTAATCCGTAATTGATGATATCCCAATCTCAAATTAATCTTCGAAAACACCGTCACTCCATTCATATGGTCAAACAAATAATCTATTCTTGGCAACATATATTGGTTCTTGATCGTCACGTTTCTCAATTGACGATAGTCAATACAAAGTATCCACGATCCATCCTTCCTTCTCACAAAAATAACTGGTGCACCCCAAGGCGAAACACTTGGACGTATAGGTCCCAAGTTGAACAACTCCTTCAATTTCATTTCCAACTCCTGCAATTCCAGTGTTGACATACGATATGGCGTTCTCACTATCGATTCAGTTCTAGGTTTCAAGTCTATTGTAAACTCCAACTCTCTCTTGAGTGGTAAACCTAGTAACTCTTCAGGAAATACATCGGTAAACACTTGTACTATAGGGAGGTTTTATAATCCTTTTTCCTTGCCCTTTTCATGTAGCACTAAGATTGCATAGATCTTGCATCCCTTGAGCATACTCTTCTATAGATGTAGGGAAGAAATAAAACTCAAGGACACTCCCTGGTTTCTCCCTACAATCACTCAATTTTGTTACAAATCATCTGTCAAACTTGACCATTTCATTTTACAGTTATGTATCACATCATGTGATTTCAACCAATCCATGCCTATCATAGTGTCATAGGATCCTAATATCATGACATAAATATCGACCTTCAATACAAAATTTCCTAAGTTAATGTTGCATCCCGTAAACTTTCCTCCAACTTTTTGTTTGACACTTGATGCCATTTCTATGTATCTGAAATCGTCTTGATCGAATGCCTTTACCTTAATTCTATTTACCATTTCACTGGATATAAATCTCTCTTTATCACCTAGATCTATCAAAATACTAACATTTTCGTCAATGGTTGTACCTGACATCTCGAGAATAATGGATTGGTGCTTGGCCTGGAAGTTGTTCACCGCTAGATGAATCTTGTGGGCCTTGCTCAAAAATCCAATAGTAGTGGGTCATGATGATATAGCCTCCTTGGCCTTCTCAATCAGATAATCTCACTAGTAATGTGGCTCCCCACATGTCCAACATTCAGTCTTCGGTCTAGTGCTCATATTCCTCGAAGTACAAGTTGTTGGACCAACAACCTATGATCATGGTCTGTTTTGTTGAGCATGCCTAAAATGTTGTTTTTGATGTGGTTCCCTCTAAGGAGTCCTCCGTTGAGGATTTTTTCATCGCGGTGTCGAGAACATAGGTCCTCTAAGAGCATATTGGTTCCCATAAGTCTATCTGGATGGTGTCTGATGCTATTGTGCTCCGGATGGCATATGTCCAATTGGTCTAGAAGGAGTCCTTCCATGACCCCCACTATTCATTTCTTCCTTTTCTATGAGGGACTTTTGAACTGCATCTTGCAACGTCTGAGGCATTAGGATCATCACTTTCGCACGTATGTTGAAGTTAAGGCCAAAAACAAACTTGTTGATCTTTAATTTCTCCATGTTCAGATGTAGATCATACCTAAGTAACTCCATGAAATTGGCCTCATATTATGGAACTGTACAACCACCCTATTGTAGGGAGTTGAACTCATTAATTTCATGCTCAATGAATTCCTCAAACAAATGCCTCTCCCAGAACTATTCGTCGAACAGTTCCCATGACACATCTTTGACAACCATGTTTTGAGTGAGGTAAGAGTGTCTTCCACCATATAAGAGCACTACCCTTTAAATTAAATAATGACATCCAAACTTTCATGTTGGAGGTGTATTATCAAAGTGCTAAGCACATTTCCATGTTCTGCAACCAGGACAACGTGGCTAAGCCGTCTGTGGCACCCATAAACTCAGGAAACTTAACTTTCACAAGTTCATGATGTAGAATACTACTAACCATTGGACGGTGATGTGAAACCTTATCTGGTACATATCTCCTACCGTCGTCTCAATCAAGACTAGTGATCAAATCCTCTAACATCCTCTGGAAGGATATCATCATACCGACCACATCTCCCACAACAACGTTATCTTGCTTAGTCATCTGCTCATATACCCTAGGGTTACATCCCTCTCACATGGATATTATCGTAGGTGTCACACCTCTTCCTCTATTACCTCGTCATCTACTTCCCCTCCGTCTTCTAACCATGATTAACTGCATGGGAAAGTTTCAAAATTAATTACAAATACATCTTTTAATAATTTAATTTTAACACACTGGAAGGTGAAACTCTCCAATTTCATAGGGTTGAACCCACTATGGTACCATATGTAACGTTTCCTCTTTTACGACATCAAAATTTGGTGAGTACAATAATTGTAATTTTTGTTTTTGAAATAATAACAACAATTAGATCATGTGTTATGCGACTTGAACATACTTAATAATACACATTCTATTGTCATCTACATCACAACAGGACAACAATCAATTTTAACATCACTATAACTAATAGATCATTTACATCACATAAAGATAACAAAATATGTCTACCAATCCAACCTACCCTGCAAGGTTAGGACCTCCAAGACACTTAATCAACGCTCAAGTCCAAGATTCATCCAATTGATATTGCCATTTAAGGTCTCAGTACTGGTGACTGTTCTAAAGAACATGGAGATATATATTCCCATAACAACTAGTCAAGACACAACTAACTCGTTAACAAAATTCAATTTCTATCACATCCATGAGAGATAAAATTAATAAAATATAGTCACACAAATCTAAAAAGCTTGAATAATTATGTAATATATTCAAAAATAACTATCAAAATATATATATATATATATAATGAGAAGGAACCAATACATACTTGAAACTAGAACTTCTCTCACTAGTATAAGCATAAATTATATTTATTATCCTAAAACATTTATATACCATTCAATAATTCATTACTAGTTCAATTACAATCTTCAAAATACTACATTTATTGAATCGATGCAAGCCTCTTTACTTCAATTCATTTAGTAGTAAACCTAAATATTCCACTGATTATATATGGGATACAAGATATACTTTTATTTTAATCAATAATTTTCCAAAATTTATAAGTATCATTTCTTACAAGGAGCATTCACTTATAAGGAATAAAACAAATTCAATATAACACTCTTAACATCGTAAGGAAACCTTAAATATTAAGGACTAAATAAAATTTCTCCATACAACTTGTACATGCAATTATTCTCATAGTTCCATTATAATAAGCATAGGTTAAATAAGGATTTGTCATGGTTCAAGTAACTAAATAGATTCCAATTTAATACATAAACCAAATAAATTTATGATGAATTACTCAATGAAAATAATCCAAGAAGTAAAATGATAAAAGAGTTTGCTAAACTCAATTATTAACAATTAAATCACTCTTACTAGAATTACTATTACTCCCAATCGTCACTACCAATTATTTCCTTTATGATAATGGGTAAGGAAATTCTTCTTCTATAAGAAAAAATCCATTTGGCATTGAAAAGAGAAGATTCTATTACCGGACTTAAGTGTGTAACTTTTGTAACCAGAATATAATGAACTCCATTCTAGTGAGGTTTTTAAGGAACGCAAAAAGGTTTAGTTCACAAGATGACATCGTAAGCTAAGCCTCACTGGCGTAACGGCACGAATTAAGTGTGTAAACAATTGAGTAGTACATTTATATTTTACTTAGATGTAAAACTATACACTCTATCTTCAGGATATTAAGTGTAAGACCCTACGGGATTTTGAAGAAATTCCCGTAACGCTATTGCGTATCCTCTAAGAATTCCCGTAACGCATAACGAAGACTCAATAAATACTCTATTATTAGACTTAAAAAACAAGAATTGACTTAGTGAATGGTTGTGACCCGAAGAGTCTAAACAGAGCTCGATGTTTTCCAATTGGAAACAATAATGGGCGTAAAGCTCTAAATCCATGAATTTCAAAATATTTTTAAAAACACCAACGAAATACTAAGTCAGAAAATTAAAAAACAAAATTGTAGAGAGACCATAGAAATATTCTAAACTTCCGGATATAAAATTTTGATCTTACAACAACCCTATCCAATCAATTTTCGAAATGCAAAAAAGGTTAACATTGGCACAAGTTCTAAATTTTCCACCTTGCAATAACTTAAGAGAAGCCAACGATTCTTCTCCCCCGAAATGTTAATTAAGTTCTCAACGACTTTGAAGGAACTACAAACTCCTGGATTTTTCAATTAACCCTCGAGTGCCCAAATCAAATTGATTTTCGGAATAGTAAAACCTTACAACGTCTCAGTGATTTCCTAATTCCAGTTTTACAATGGAAAATGCAACCATCCTACACTCTAGTTCCAGCATGCAACTATATATATATACATGAGTATCATAATGGTTGCACTTAGGGATTTGGAATTTAAGTTGCAACGATCCCAATTTTACTTTCCCAAGTCCAAACTCGACATTGCAGCGATCATCAGGAATTTCCAAATCAAATCTACAAAATTAACTCCCGATTTCAACTAAAATGCAACAATCATAGCTTTAATCAACTCGACATTGCAAAAATTTTACAGTTAACATAAAGAAATTATAACTTCAAATAATAAAAATCAATTTTTTCGCAACCGATTTATACAACAATTTCAATAATTTCAAACTCCAATGGTGTAAACGAATTGGAAAAGAATAACTGAATTCATTTCTGGATTACATTAACTTCATAATGATCCATGAAGCTCTACTTCAAATTTCCAAAATTCATACAGAGATCTTCAAAAGACTAAATCGTATTTGCCAGTACATTTTACAAGACAATACACGATTCAAATTGTCACTTACCATTTAGTTTATATAGAGATCAATTACGAATCTAATCTTCTCGATTTCTAATTAGATTTTTAATTTTTCAAACAAATTTATTATCTCTGAATTTATCAAGGACTCGAAATTGACCCAAATTCTGAGCTCTTAAAACCTTTTAGAGTTGTTAAAACTTCAGCTAAGGTATCAGGCTCAGCGAAACTATTTCCCTCTTCCTCATAAAACATCCTCGGATAGTTATTTATTATTGCAAGGTGATCTGTCATAGCCAGGTTTCCTTGTGCTTTAAACATGTTCTGGAAAAAGTCAACAACTTCCTTTTGAAGATGAGTGATGTTTGATATAGTAGTTATGTCTTCCTTAGTGATATCCCATATAGAGTTAATTTGTTTCCTTGAGTTTGCAAAAGAATGCAAAAAGTTTGTATTTCTGTCACCTGCAGCCAACCAGTTTATCCTACTTTTCTGTCTCTGGTATCCTTTTGTTGTTTTAAAAGTGTCCGTTTCCTCTGCTCTTTTTCCAGAACCGATATCTTATCCTTTTCCTCAACAAAAGCTCCAGGAAATTCTGAATATAATTTATCCAATTTGGATTCTAACCGTATCAACTCTTTCTTACCTTCTTACTTTTTCTTTCTTTCCCAAACGGTTACCATGATCTTAATCCCTTTTAGCTTCTTTACCAATGATTCCAAGGTGTCAAGACCTTTGTCCCCAGAAAATCCTCCCATCTGTTTCTAACAAAACTAACAAAGTCTTCTTCCTTCAACGAAACTGCATTAAATTTAAATGGGTAGCAAACTATATCACTCCCAAATTCCAAATGTAGCAGTACTGGCATGCGATCTGAGATCTTTTCATTGCAAGTATAGGATCGATAACTGATTCCTAAAGAGACAAGCTTCTCGGATATCAAAAATCGATCTAGCCTTTTTTGCAATGTAATTGTTTCCTTTTCTTCCATTCCTCCAAGTCAAAAGAATTTTTACTGTCTCTGTATCCACTAGTCTCTGTATCCACTAAACCTCCAGTTTGTACCAAAAGACTAAAATAATGTTGTAACGGGTCCACTCTCGCAGCAACACCCCAAACTTCCCTACTAGAGATGGTAAAATTAAGGTCTCCCCCAAAAATTAATTTTTCCTCATCTAGGATCCTAGTCCTTTTTATACCCTCCCAAAAAAATCACTTTGCCAGCATACGGTCCATAACAGTTGATCAACTTCACCTTTAAGCTAGTGTCTTTAACAATGCCTTCCAGCAAAATCCTTACTAGCATAAAAAACACATTAAATTCATCCTTAGAGGGGTTCCAAGATAATAAAAGTCCCCCTGAGAGACCAATAGAATCAACTCCACAAAAGTGCCAAGTAGGAAGAAGCTTAGCAAAGACTTCCCTAGCTTTAACTTCTCCTACCATAGTTTCCTGAACAGAAAGTACATCTAGTTTATTTTTCTCTATGACCCTATTGAGGGTTAATTAATTTAAGGATATCCCCACTCCCCTCACGTTCAGGGAAGCCATGATCATTTTTTCACCCTATCCAAGGCTTTCTGAACTCTAAGTGCCCTAGGACCAGTTACAACATCTAGATTAGGCAAAACTGGTCATTCCTTCTCTCTGCCCAACTTTCGTGCACTCCTAGTTTTAATGGGTGAGAAATTTGTTTCCAGTCCTCCTAAAACTGTCCCTTTTAACAAGGCATCCCCACACCCACAACTACAAGCCACTTGATCCCTACAACCTCCCTCCTTCCCAATATTTTCTCTAGGGTTAGTTAGTAACTCCCCACCAGTGTAGATTGGAAGTTGTGTTCGGGTGAGTACCTCCCTATAGGAGGGTATAAAATTTATTAGTGATTTCTCCACTTCCATCATTCCAGTTAGATCCAGTCCAGTTATCAATTGAATTCCCTCAAAAGTCCCCATAACCAGAATGTCCTTCTCTATTTTTGTGGCCACAAAAGAATCCCAGACTCCCTTACCATCTGATTCCATACCGTTGAAACAACAATGGGTTCCCTCACACTCCGCCAGATTAAGTGCCTCAACTGAATATTGATTTAGTCGCAAATCATAGTTGGATTAACCACAGCTAGGCCTTCCCTACAAGTCTCCCCTCGCAAACCCTTTAATCCCGAGAGGGCAGAAGAGAACTGTGTAATTTCACCCGATATGTCGTTCTTATCAATGTTGTCAGGATTAGGAAAAAATGATTGTGTCTTTATGCCCGACAGGTCGATCTTAACATTGCTAACTGACTAAGGAAACAAAGTCTATGTCTTTACACTTGTTAGGTCAAAATTATCAAATCTTTTTGGATGGGTTCCCTCACACTCCGCCAGATTGAGTCCCTCAACCGGATATAGATTCTAGTTGCAAATCAGAGATGGATTATCCATAGCTAGGCATGCCCTACTAGTCTCCCCTTACAAACCCTCTACTCTCGAGAGCGCAGAAGAGATCTGTTTATTTCACTTGACAGGTCGATCTTATCAAGGCTATCGGGCTTAGGAAAAAAGGATTGTGTCTTTATGCCTGCCAGGTCGTTCTTAACATTGCTAATTGGATCAGGAGAAAAAGTATGTGTCTTAACACCCGTCAGGTCAAAATTATCAATGCTTTCTGGCTCGGGAATTAAGGAGGTTCAACTTCTCACTTGGCCTATAT
>SNQJ01S0000711.1:105159-145423 GCA_010110895.2 Picea sitchensis
CTAGCAATAGAAGAATCAAGAACATCTGGTCAAGTTCTCTCCACTCTCAACACAACGTTCATCACCCTCATCCCTAACAAGGAGCGATCCACACACCCAAAATAGTTCAAACCAATCTCCCTCTGTAATGTCATATACAAAATAATCACAAAGGTCATTGCCAATCGCCTGAAGCCGCTCCTACCGTTCATTATCTCCAATGAGCAATCTGGCTATGTAGAAGGATGACAAATCATGGACAACATCATATTGGCCAATGAGGTGATCCACTCCTTAAAAGTAAGAAAAACACCAGGTATTCTTATCAAACTCGATCTTTCAAAAGCTTTCGATAGATTAAGCTGGCAATACTTGTGTTTTGTATTGGAATACTTCAATAAACCCTGGGTCAACTGGGTTCTCAAGCTTACCTCCTCTTCTTTCTTTTCCATTCTTGTCAATGGCACACCCTCCCGGCCATTCCATTCCACCAGGGGGATCAGGCAAGGTAATCCTCTCTCCCCTTTTCTCTTTGTAATCATGGCAGAAGGATTAGGTCACTACCTCAAAGAAGCGGTTCTTGAGGGTTCCCTTACTGGGCTTCCACTTCACAACCTTCACCCGGTGCCCTCGCATAGCCAGTTTTTCGACGACACCCTTCTCATGGACAACCCCACGGTCATAGAATCCACCAAGTTCAACTCAATTCTCTCTGACTTTTCGGAATCCTTAGGCATGCTACTAAATTGGACAAATCCAAGCTCTATTTTTTCAACACGCCAGCCTCAGTTCAGAATCACCTTTCAAGACTTCTAGGCATTTCCAAAAGTTCCCTCCCTTCCATCTACCTAGGAATTCCCCTAACTAGAGAGTCATGGAGATCCATTTCATGGGACAACTTGCTCTTCTTTATAGCCAACAGGTTGAACAACTGGACCTTTATACCTTTGAACATTGCTGCCAGACTGGTCCTGCTCAAGTCAGTCCTGCAAGCTCTGCCAACTTACCTCTTTACTGCTCTGGTAGCGCCCATCTTGGCCATCAAGGCTATCAGGAGTCTCCAAAGAAATTTCCTGTGACAGGGACACCAAAATAATACAGAGTGGGTTTTAGCTGGATGGGATAAACTTTGTAAACCCAAAAAATTCGGAGGGCTGGGAATTCAGGATCCAGGAAAGCTTAACTAGGTCATGGGAGCCAAGATGTGGTSGAGGTGGCTGCAGCATCCAATAGAGCTCTGGGCACAAATTTGGAAACAAAAGTATGCCCCGAACACATAGCTTGACCAACTAATTTGATTCAATGAACATATACAAGGATCCAACATATGGAACACTGCCTGGAAAAATCGCCYCCTGATTCAGAAGCATGCTTTCTGGGAAGTGAGAAATGGTGAAAGAGCACTCTTTTGGCAGGACTCTTGGCAACAACTACCYGCTCTCAACGACCAGGAAAKCCTCAACCCTCTTAAAAATTGATTACAGCTGAATATCTTCAGAATTGTTAAAGTCTTTTGGATTCCAACTCACAGAAGACAACCTTGGAGACAATGGAAAACAAGGCGAACAAAATTACAGATCACGGAGGATATCGACCTTCTACACTGGAAAAATTGTGTACTACACCGGAAAATTCCAATCAAAGAGGGACCAGACATACTCCGATGGGGCCACTCCACAACAGGCATCTTCTCGGTCAGTGAAGCATACTACCTACAGGGAAACTACCAAAACCAAATCCCCGAAATTGTCTGGAGAAAATTCTGGCAATCAATACTCTGGCCCAAGGTCTCTTTTTTTCTTTGGCTCACAGCACAAAACCATATCCTCACCTGGGACAATCTTCTAAGGAAAGGCTTTACAGGTCCCTCCAAGTGTACCCTTTTCCAACAAAGAGAGGAAACCATGGAACATCTCCTCAACAACTGCCACTACAGTCAACAGATCTGGGATTGGGGAGCCCAAGCCATGCAACACTCCCAGAGAAATTGAGGTAGCATCAGGGATACCCTAGCTAATTGGGAAACAATCTCCTTCCAAAATCCAATTCTCCAACACATCTGGCAGTTGCTTCTGGGCTTCACCTTATGGGAAATTTTGAAAGAGAGAAATAAGAGAATCTTCCACTCAAAACCAGCCCCTACCACCATTACATGGGAGAGGGTTAAGAAGCTTATCCGTGAAACAGTCCATAGCAAATATTGGCTCCATGAAGACCTGGAGTGCAAGCCCGAGGAGGAGAGCATTCTTAAAGGCTGGGACATGCAAATTCGTGTGCAAACCCAGGGGAAGACTAAAAACAGACGAGCTAACAGCCCCACAGTATGGACCCCACCCCCCTCAGGATTCCTCAATCTTAACTTCGATGGGGCCTCCGGGGGTAACCCTGGACCAGCTAGTTTTGGCATTGTCCTTCAGAACCATACTAGTAAGATTATTCACATGATGGCAGGATTTTTAGGGGAAAATATGAACAATGTGGCGGAGCTCACAAGCCTTGTCAGAGGCCTCCAAGATATGGTTCAATACCAGTACCATCAGATCATCATTGCAGGATATTCCCAAATCATAATCAACTCATCTCCAAAATCCTACACGTTGAACTCCCTAGGCGGATCTCCCCCAGCTGGAGACTCTTAGGACTTATGGAGGATTTTTGAGATCTTATCCACCCCAACCTCACTTTAATCCCTTCTCATGTGAAATGAGATGCGAACAAGGTTGTAGATCACCTGGAAAATACTGGAATTGACTCTACGTCATAACTCATATATTGGCAAGCCCATCTCTTTGATGATACAGACCTCTTAAGGCATTGCAGAGAACTTGCAAACAGAGACTCCCTAGCCCCAGATGGGGTGACATGTGGAAATCCCTTGCCACCTAGCTGTGCATTGATCCACAATATAAATGTTGATGGCCGCCACCCATCCTCTCCGCATTTACGATGGTAAACGACCATTACAGGCGATATACAGAGGAGGGACTCCTCCATCGCGCGAAAACTCTCGCTCACAGTGCACTCATCATGACAGGGTCTATGGATAGCCAGGTGATACCGGTCTTTGGAATTTTGTATTTTCGAGCACCTGGACAGAGTTGGTTTTCTCTCGCTTTGGGCCTCCTCGTTGATTGGGAGCTCTGGTGCAGCTTTGTTACCTTCTTGTCCTGGCTCACTCTCATCTCGTTGCATCCTCTCTGCATTGTTATATACCCGTTGGCAAGCATGACCGGGAAGCGAGGCAGGCCTCACCGTGGCTTGGCCTGGTACACCCACAAAGCGCAAAGGCAAAGGAGGGAGAAACTGGAGCGTGCTCTGTCGATGGCGACCTCCATTCTTTGAAAGAGGGCTCGCGCTGACCAATTGGCTCTGCATGCCATTATTGTGGAGACTGGGGCAGTGCGTAGCAGTGAAACCATGGTAATTGAGCCTAGAAACAGGGTGGAGGATGGTGTCGCGGATGCGTTTCCTACCTATTATGTAGAAGAAATACAGTTCATGGAGGAATTGGTGACCACCCTGGAACCCCAAGTCATGGCGGCGAACTCCCAGGATGGGAGTGGTCCTAAAGATGAGCTGGCAGAAGATATCCCTGGGTGCATTGTTGAGGAGATATTGTGGATGGATGATTACAGCCCCACCAACCATGCTGTGCAGGCAACGATTGAGGAAGAAGCTCAGGACAAGGCTTGCGCCGAAGGGAACGCGAACAAGACCAGACCAACGATGAAGGAGGAAGCGGCCCGTGCAGAACTGTCGGAGATCGAAGCTAGAGATGGGAAGAACATAGAAGTGGGGGACGTAATCCTCGACGATGCAGGTAATGACTTGCATGGTAATTTCCTCCGTGCAGAGCATCTGGCTCTGGTGTTCGAACTCCAAGGCCACACAACAGACCTGTAGCACAGAGCCCTTCTCATGGGACAACGGTTGGACCTGCTCCTTGATGCGTACTCCAGCGCTCGAGCAAAGAGGAAATGCCCTCTCTATGTGTAGGCATTCGCCATCCTAGATGGGTCCACGTGGCAGACAAGCAAGGGAGACGGGTCACCGGGTATCTAGGTTCTTCTATGCTAGTTTTTTTTTTGTTTAATCATGCTATTGTTACATGTACACTTGGACTATAGCCATCTATCCTGGTTTCCTCCGGGAAAGACAGAGGGAAAAACAATTTTCCAAACCATGCTGGTTTCCGGTACAACAACAACATTTTTGGTGGCTCAGACCTATATCTCTGTGTATTTTGTCAAGGTTTCTTTGATAACTTAATATAGCAGGTTCTACTTTTTTACTTAAAAAAAAATAATTTATAATTGTTCTTAATCAATTGGCTTTCAAATAATATAGTATTGTTAAGACCAAAACAAAAATATTGTCTCGAATATTTCACAATTCATACCTCACATTTGTTTGGTGTGCATAGAAAATAAGATATTATTCTTAATGATTCATAAAATTATTCAAAATCATCCTTCTTTTTTTTCTTCATATCATATGATTGGAGAAACCAGGAGCGAGGAACTAAACACCATTTTAGAAGTTCTCTATCATAAAAAAAAAAAAATATATTAGATACATTGCAAAGCTCCCCTTCACCTTGAGTGAAATTTGTCTTCTTGTTTTGTGTGTTAGTATACTTGAGAATATACTATTTTTAAAAACAATCACACTTTTGGTAGTAATGGAATTCAATATTCCTTTTAGCTACATAGTCACATACATATTTTATTTTTCTTCAACATATTTCTCTTGAATAATTAATTGACTCTCTCTTTTTCTCTTAGTGATTCAAGGTGTTTTCTCTTTCTTTTCCATGTTTTTCTTCATGAAGAAACTTTTTTCCTAAATTTATGTTGAAATAGTTTCATAATATAATAATGATCCCATTATATGCTAAAAATGTTTCATGGAAAGAGCTCTTGAACTCCATTTCACTAGTAAGGATCCAATTAATTTTTTCACAAACTTCATGATCTATAATGGTATCTACATGGGTGTGCAACTAGATAACAATGTCTTGAACTAAAAAAAGTGAACCAACAATTTTATCATTATCATTCATCTGAATATTCTCAAATTCTCTATGGACATTGTATAACTAAAGAAATTTGAATTTATATCTTACTTAGTAAGCACATTGTGATATGTCCCAAAATTCCTCGGTTATTTTCATTTGTTAATATTTTAGGAACACTGCTCACATATAGATAACTTTGTTTAAAAAAAATTGATAAGGCATCCTTATTGTTCTCATGTCTTTTATCATTTCCCTCTTGTGTTTTAAATCCATTCAATTTTGCAGTTCATTATACCCCACTTGAAATATGTCCCATGCATATTTAAACACCATCAATGTCTCTATTTTTATTTCTCAATATTTTTTGCATTCACCAATAAATGAGGGAACCAATATTGAAGTATGTGTTGTCTCCATTGACATCTCTCTTAATCTTCAAACACTAAAAAATTACAATTAGTAGAAAACATTAAGATCTCCCAAGTTGGATCTCATGTAAATGATCTAAATGGAATATGTACTCAATTTCATTTCACTTGTAAGTATGTAATTATTTATTCACAATGGTGTCTCCATGGGTGTGCAACTAGATAACAATGTCTTGATATCAAACATAAGAATTAAGTATCTTCTCATTGTTATTCATTTCAATATTCTCAGTTTCTATATTCACCTTTTGTGACTAGAAACAATAGAATTTATATGTTCCTTGCTAAGAACATTGTAATATTTCACAATCTTCCTTGACAATTTTTGACGTAATAATCCTAGGAAAATTGATTATATCTAGAACACTTTTGTAACAGCCCTTCGTTACATGTAAGAAAAAGTGAAGAACAATAGGTAAATTTTTTTTTTTTGCATTAATAAATTAACATCAACATATGATCACAACAACACCTAAACAACAACATCATAAGTAAAGGCAATACCATCTACTCATCATGGAAATCACTAGCGACGCATCATGAGTCAACGAATGATAGTGACACATAAACATAACTAGCATAGAATATTAGCACACCATAGTCGTCTTGAAACAATTTACACCAAAATTCAATCATATAATGAATAAAAATGACTACTCGCCCAAGCTTTCCTACAAGTTTAGGACCTCCAGGACATAGAAGCAATGCTCAATCTTAGGTTCCAATTGATTTTAACCATTTAAGGTCTAAGGGATGGCGACTATTCTCAGGAACAAGGAGGTGTCTACATCCCACTAGCAAACAATTCCAACATCAACTAGATCAATCCATCAATCTTATTCATCGATTAATCATAGCGCAAAGGTAATCATTATCATTATCAAACATACATCAACATTCAAATATTCGATGTGCGTGGGAGTAAACAATTCTAGAACGATCAAATGTCAACTGAAGTAATGGTGAAAGAGAAAACTAGTCACTAAATCACTCATATATCTAATAAATTCATGACGCAAGATTAATTAGCAACTAATTCATGATGCAAACATTAAATTCAAGGTGCGAGAGAACAATGACGAAGCAATCACATGCCCACTTAATTTAAGGAGAACAAGTAAATTTTATGACTAAACTAATCATGCATCACCATTATTGCAATGCGCGTGAGTAATCAAAGATAAATCATTGTATGTCCATCATTATTCCAATGCGCAAGAAATCCAATTACTTAATCACAACATAATCAATGGTGCAAGGTAATTAGCTATTAAATTAAGGCGCAGGCGAAATAATCACTCAATCCATTCGGTATCAACATTAATTCAATGGCACCAGAGAATCCATTACTTAGTCATTACACATCAATAAATTTTTCATAGCGCAAGTAGTCCAATGTCTAGACAATCATTCTTTACCTCAAGATTTCATTGTGCACAAGAAGTCTCATATCTAACCAACATACATTATATTATAATTTCAGTGCACACAAAACGTCTAATCTATTAATTTCAGGTCGCAAAGGAATAACTACAAGCAATCACATGTCTACTTTATTCAAGGAGAGAAAGCAAATTTAATCATTTAATTTATCACATTTCAACATTATTCAAGCTCCAGGAGAATCTGTGGTTCATTCCTTGGATTTATTTAGGTGGTCCTAAGCCCCTTTTTAAAACTTCCGGTGAGGCAATGAAACAAATCATAGACATCAACATTTAAATTGAACGTTTAAATAACCTTTAATTGCACCTTTAATAATATTTCAAGTTGAGCCTTAAATAAACATTAAGTTTAAAATTTAATAACATTTAATGGAACCTTTAATAAAAATTTAGGTTGATCATTAAATAAACCTTAAACTGATTATTCAATAAACATTGAATTGAATAATTAATAACATAAAACAAAAACTGATAAAAACTAAAATATTTGATATCACTTACCCCGATACCAAACTAAATTGAAGGATTAAAACACTGAGTTGTCCAAGTAAAGAAAATGAGGTTCCATGCACACACAACTTGCCTTAAATATCAACCCATTGGGTGGATAAGTGGCAATTCATAGAGATAGTTATGAGAAAAGGGGGGAAGTCTAGTTAAGGATAAAACACAGACTAGTTTAAAAGCAACTCATAGATAAATCTTGCACATGCAGAGGGTTATTACTTGGAAACCTGCCATTTGAGGAGGAGGGAGTCATTGTCCAGTTTGGGTAAAACACAGAGATACTTTCTGCAAAAACACAGAGGGTTTAATAGTGGAAAAACCGTTGTTTAAATCCCAAAAAAACGTATAAGTTTTTAAAGAGAAATCACCAGGATACCAACCCTTGTGGGGGAAAAAATGCATGCAAACACATAGTTGTTCCCACAGTAAATTGCAATGAGAATCAAGATGTTGGTAGAATTTTCTCCAGGAAAAATCAAAGAGAACAAAGCGATAATCGCTAGGAAAGATTATCTTAGCTGGGTAGAAATGCATGAAAAAACGACGAGGTGTTTCTTGGAATAAAACACATTGAGAATTAATATGTTGGGTGACTTAAAAGACAAGAAGAGAATAGAAAACGCAGAGGGAAATTCACAAAAAAAATCATTGAGAATAGCGTGATTGCGTGGAGCCATACGCCTCTAGAAACACAGAAAAAACGATGTAAAATGTTGAGCAAAGTGTGAATGAATCGTTGTGCATTAAGGGTAAAAATCGTTGAGTGTAAGTGATAAAATGCCAGGCAGATTCCAAGTTAATTCACAACATTAATCAAAGGTAATTATTGAATAATAAACAAAACAAATGCAGGGATCGCATGAATAAATTTTTGAGGGTAGATGCGAAATCGTTGGGAAAAATTGCAAGTAAAGTACAGAGGTAATAAGTGAATAAATAACCAAGCAAAGACATAGATCAATCCAATTAAATTCTGAAACGAGGTTAGCGACTTTTCCAGAGAGTAAGATTCTAACAAAGCTTAGTGTTCATTAGAGGAAATAAATCATGGCCAGATATCAACTAGAATGGAGGGCATCAACATTCTATATGCAACTTGTCAAGTTTAGTATTAATTGAAAAAAAACAAAGAATTCATTCAGAATCACTCCTAGAATTTATAAACAACAAGGGCATGTCTAATCCCTCCTAAACTTTTCAACAAGGGCAGGTTTCTACAAGTTTTTCTTCATCCCCCACTATTTATTAAATTTATAATTTAATTTTTAGTCTTCTTACACACTTTAGACTTAGGCTTAAATTTTTAAACTAGGATTATATTTTTTTAAGGAGATGTTATAATTAATATAAAAATTACCCATTTAATAATTATTTTAAGTTTGACAATGTCAAAACAAATTATTGTGTTCTGGGCACTTAGGTTCCTTGAATCACCTTTATCAAAAATTGTTATGTGCCCCTCAAGATGCACTACGTGCTCAAAGGGTGTCACTCACCTTTATTCAAGTTTTAATTATGTGGTGTGACCTTCAAGATGCACTATGTGCACCAAGGGTGTCATTCTCCTTTGACTAGTTTTGGTAGTTGTCCAACCCTTGGAGTCAATTCTCCATTAGGTGACCTTGTGAGAGACTAAGGGCCTCTAAGGAATAAGGACCCTGCCTTATTACACATCCCTTTTAATCTTTGTGAGAGATTATCTCAATATTCCCTCACGATATAGTGGATCTCTCAAACTAGTTAATCGTTAACCTACAGTTCGAGCCATGATGAGAGTGTTAGTAAGTTGTGGCAGGGTTGCTGCCACCCATGTCCCTCAATATCTAGTTGATGTGCATGGTCTGTTTACTCCTTATGTGAGTCTGATTAGCAAGCAATCATCAACCTACATCCATCAACAAAACATTGTCAAGGATCCATAAACAACATCATAATATACCCGATCATATGTCACATACGCATAAATAGAAATACCCAAACCATATACAGTCCTCTCCCTAACTCGATCTGGATCCCAAGTAGTCTGATTGATGCCATCGACCTCCTCAATATGTCAAGTGTCCTACACAATCAGGAGAAACATGTCAATAATACCTATCTATACATAGATATCAAATAAAATAACATCATAATCCAACCACATGATCATCATAATCCATAAGTGAAACAACCAACCATATACTAAACTGGATCACTTGCATGCAAGTGTCCTCAAATAATAAGTCAAATCCTATGTGTGCAAGAGTGGGATGTTACATGCACCCCCTCTTGTTTTAAACTTCCTCGCGAAGTTTCATAGTATATATGTGTAGTAAATAAAGCATCTGAAAATATCTAAATGTCCAACTATCAAAGAAAAATGGAAACTACTGGCGCATATCATATGCATCCTCCCAGGTAGCTAAGGGTGGACTATAATTGTCCCAGTAGACCTTGAMCTGATCGATTGTTCGATGTTGTAGATATCAAATGTGATGGTCTAGAATGAAGATTGGATCCTTCGTGAGTGCACCATCGTCTGACAACTACAAGGAACTCAGATCAATCACATGTGTAGGATCACTAATGTAATGTCTCAAAACAGATACATGAAAAAAATCATGCATACACCTCAAAGAATCAGGAAAGGCTAGTTGATAGGCTGTGGGCCCTTTATTTTCCACAATTTTGAAAGGTACCATAAACCTAGGAGAGAGTTTATAACCCTTTCCAAACTTGATCAAACTCTTGTTCTTTTTCACTCGTAATAACACTCGATCACCAACTTCATAACTATGGTCAATGAGATGCACATTGACATAACTCTTCTATCGATCATGTACTTATTTGATCCTTTGTCTTATCATTTTCATTTGTTCTTAAATTTCTTAGATTGCTTATGGTCTACCAATAGCCTGTCCTCAAGTCGATCCTATCTCAAAGGCGTTTGAAATGATCACCCGTAAAGAAACTTGAATGATGCCATCTTTATGGTGCTTTGATAGTTGTTGTTGTACACAAACTCTACCATTGGAAAGAACTTTTCCCAAAAATTATGTTGGTCCATCACGTACATACACAACATATATTCCAATATTTGATTTGTTCTTTTTGTCTACCTGTCTTTCTCCAGGTGATACGCGGTATTAAAGTTAATATGGGTTCCCAAGGCCTCTTGGAAACTAGTCCAAAATCATCTTGTAAACACCGGTCCTCGATCAGATATGATCCTTTTAGGAACACCATGAAATATCACAATCTCACTGATAAAAAATATAGCTATGTATGGCTCCTGATACGTCATATGCATAGGGACAAAATGTGCACTCTTCGTCAGAGTGTCAACTACCATGAAAATCGATTCATGCCTCCTTGCCGTGAATGAAAATACCACAATAAATTCCAAAGAAATGACCTCCCATTTCGATTATGGAATAACGTGTGGCTGTATTAATCATGTCAGATGTTTATGTTTATCCTTCACTTTCCGACACTCTAGACATCTCGCTACGTAGCTAACCATGTCTGCCTTCATTCCTTTCCATAAGAATAAAGATTTAAGGTCTTCCCTCATCCTCATGACTCCTGGATGAGACTTGTACACTGCTCTATGAGATTCATTTAATATCAATCTTCTAAACTTGTCATTAGGTGGTACTTAAATCTAGTTATTATACCTCATCAATCCATCGTTGTCTAAAGTAAATCCTTCAAATTTTGGTCCTAACATGGTGTCCTATATGGTATTTTCCTTAACCTCTTTACACTAGTCATCGTAGCATTGTATAGTTAGAATATTTTCTCAAAGATTCGTTTGAAGAGGTATCACCAAAAATATGCATGGTCTCTGACTCAATCCATCTGCCACTCGGTTCATTGTTCCTTTTATGTAGGTAATCTAAAAATCATACTCGCTAAGCAATTCTGACCAATGCCTTTTCCGCGCGTTCAAGTCACTTTGCGTAAAAATGTGCTGCAAACCAGAATGGTCTGTTTTTAGTTCTAATTTCTATCCAATCATGTAGTGTCTCCACTCTCTCACAACATACACAATGGCCAATATCTCCAAATCATGCATCACATAGTTCTCCTCATGCTTTCTTAACTTCCTTGAGATGTAAGTGATTACTCGACCATCTTGCATCAATACTCTGCCTAAGCCTTCCTTGGATGCATCTGTGCATACAAAGAAGTCCTCGTCCATGTTAGGTAATTTTAGTATCGGATTTGTTGTCCACAACTCCTTAAGCCTTCGAAATTATTCTACACATTTCTCGGTCCATACAAACTTCTTATTTTTGTTTTGCAATTCCATGATCGGATTTTCTATCTTTAAAAAACCTTCGATGAAAGGTCAATAATATCTAGCTAATCCATGAAGCTATGTACTTCTGGTACGTTCATCAGCATGGACCATTCCATAATAGCCTCTACCTTTGTTGGATCCACAACAATGGATTCACCAGAAATAAAATGCCCTAAATAATGAATCCTCGATTGATAGAAAGATCATCTCGATAGTTTCCCGTATAATTTGTTCTCTCGTAAACACTATAGTACTAGGTGCAAATGTTCTTCATGTTCTTCCATCCTCCGAGAATATATCAAAATGTCGTCAATGAATACTTGAAAAAACTTGTCCAAGTATTCACAGAACATCTCGTTCATCAAGTTCATAAATACCCCTTGGGCATTTGTCAGTCCAAACGGTAAAAAGATAAACTTGTAATTTCCAAACCTCATCTTGAATGCAGTCTTAGGAATGTATTCCTCCTTGATCCATAACTGGTGATATTCTAATCCTAATTCGATCTTAGAAAACATTGTCACACCTTTCATTTTATCAAAAAAATCATCTATTCTAAGCAATGGATATTGGTGCTTAATCATTTCCTTGTTCAATTGACGATAGTCAATGCAGAGTCTCCACAACCCATCCTCCTTCTGTATGAAAATAATAGGCGCACCCCAAGGTGACACACTTGGATGTATAATTCATACGTCCAACAACCCTTTCAGTTGCATTTTCAACTCCTATAACTCAGGCGTTGACATCCGATAACGCATCCTTACTATCGGTTTAGTTCTAGGTTTTAAGTTGATGGCAAATTCCAACTCTCTTAAAGGAGTTAAACCTAGTAACTCTTCTGGGAACATGTATGCAAACTCTCATACTACCAAAAGGTTTTCTAATCCTTTCTCCATGCCCTTGTTGTTCAACGCTAGTATTACATATAACTTTCATCCCTTGCACATTCTCTTCCGTAGTTGTAGGGAAGAGATGAACCTTAGGGAAACTCCTTGGTTTCTTCCTACAATCACTCATCTCTATCCCTCATCATTGGTCAAACTCAACCATTTCATATTACAATTGAGTATCACCTCATGTGATTCCAAACAATCCATATTGATCATGATGCCATAAGATCCTAAGATTGTGATGTACAGATTGACCTTCATGAAAAAATCTCCCAGGTTAAGGCTACGTTTTGTAACCTTCCCTCCAACCTTCTGCTTGGATCCTGAAGCCATTTACACATAAATAAACTCATCTTGTTCGACCTCCTTTACCTTAATTCTCTTTAGCACCGCACTAGAAATAAATCTCTATGTACTACCTGGATCTATAAAAATACTAAATTGCTACGAAATGATGGTACTTGACGTCTCGAGCATAGTAGATTGGTCCTCGGCCTGATGGTTACTCACCGTTGCATGAATATATTTGGCCTTTCCCAAATATCCTACTGTAGTATGTCCGACTGACCTAGATTCTCTGGCCCAACATCTGGTCTTCAGTCCAGTACTTTTGGTCCCTGAAGTAGAAGTTGATGGCCCACCAGCGTGAAACCCTATCTTATTATGTTGAACATGCATGAACTGTTTTTGTTGTGGATGACGTTGTTACTAGTTTTGTGGTCCTATGTAGGGAGATCACTTCTAAGGAATCAGTCATTGTGGTGTCGTGAACATGGATCCTCTTAGAGTGCCTTGATACCCTGATGGATGTCTAGTTGGTGTATGATGTTGTTGCGCACTAGATGTTTCTTGTCTCGTTGGTCTCGTAGGAGTGCTTCTCTTACCCTTGCTGATCAACTCCTCCTCATCTATGAGGGACTTATGGACAACATCGTGCAAATTCTGACACATTAGGATCCTCACCTTTACATGAATGGTGATGTTAAGGCTGAACACAAAATTGTTGACCTTGATCTTCTCTGTGTTCAGATGTGGAGCATAGCTAAGTAGCTACATGAAACGTGACTTATACTCAGGCACCATAAGACCGCCTTGTCGCAAGGAATTGAACTCATTGATATGGAACTCAATGAATTCCTCATACAAATACCTCTTTCAGAACATTTCCTCAAAATTTCCCATGAAGCGACCCCGTGACCATGTTCAATTCTGGAACTTCCATCAAAGTAGAGCACTCATTTTCAGTTGAAAGAAAACCATGAGAACCTTCATGTTGGAGGTCTATTCGAATTGAAAATCACATCACCGAATTTCTCCAACCATGCATATTGGTCGATTTCCATCCAGCATAGAAGAACCCGAAGAACTTGACCTTCTCAAGTTCGGTGAGTACTACTACCCCAAATGCCGGTGGGGCATGTTGTGGACCCTCAGTGGGAGCACTACTAGTACCGGCTGGGGCATGTTGTGGACCCTCAGTGGGTAAAAGTTCCCTAGAATCATCTCTATCCATATGGATAATCAAGGCCTATAGCATACTCTGAAAGGACCTCATCAACCCTACCACATCCCCCATAACAGTCTGCTTCATCCCACTAACAAACAAGTCCAACATCAACTAGATCAATCCATCAATATTATTCATCAATTAATAATGGAAAAAGGGTAATCATTATCATTATCAATCATACTTCAACATTTAAATATACGTTGTGCATGAGAGTAAACAATTCTATAACAATCAGATGCCAACTGAAGTAATGGTGTAAGAGAAAACTAGTCACTAAATCAATCATATATCTAATAAATTCGTGACACAAGATTAATTAAAAGCTAATTCATGACACAAATATTAAATACAATGTGAGAGAGAATACTGATGAAGAAATCACATGCTCTCTTAATTTAATGTGCGTAAGTAAATTTTATGAATAAACTAATCATGCATCACCATTATTGCAATGCGCGGGAGTAATCAAAGCTAAACCATTGTATGTCCACCATTATTCCAATGCACAAGAAATCCAATTCTTTAATCACAACATAATCAATTGTCAAAGGTAATTATCTATTAAATTAAGGCATAGATGAAATAATCACTCAATCCATCTGGTATCAACATTAATTCAATGGCGCCAAAGAACCCATTACTTAGTCATTACACATCAACTAATTTTTCATAGCGCAATCAGTCCAATATCTAAGCAATCTTTCTTTACATCAAGGTTTGGTTGTGCACAAGAAGTCTCATATCTAACCAACCTACATTATTGTATAATATTAGTGCGTGCAAACAGTCTAATCTATTAATTCTAGGTCGCAAACGAATAACTACAAGAAATCACATGTCTACTTTATTCAAGGTGCACAAGCAAATTTAATCATTTAATTTATCACACTTTAACATTATTCAAGCGCCAGGAGAATCCATGGTTTGTTCCTTGTATTTATTCATGCGGTCCTAAGCCCCTTTTTAAAACGACTAATGAGATAATGGAACATATCAGACATCAGACATCAACATTTAAATTGAACGTTTAAATAACCTTTAATTGCACCTTTAATAATCTTTTAAGTTCAACCTTAAATAAACATTAAGTTGAACATTTAATAACATTTAATTGAACCTTTAATAAACATTTAGGTTGATCATTAAATAAACCTTAAGTTGATAATTCAATAAACATTTAATTTAATAATTAATAACATAAAACAAAAACTGATAAAAACTAAAATATCAGATATCACTTACCTCGATACCAAGCTAAATTGAAGGCTTAAAATTATGAGTTGGAAAACTAAGAAAAAACAAGTTCCATGCACATGCAAGTTGCCTTAAATGTCAACCTGTTGGGTAAATAAGTGACAATTCGCAGAGATAGTTATGAAGAAAGGGGGCCAATCTAATTAAGGATAAAACATAGACTAGTTTTAAAAAAACTCAGAGATAAATCTTTCACATGTAGAGGATTATTACTTGGAAACCCGCCATTCGAGGAAAAGGGAGTTGTAGTCCAGTTTGGGTAAAACACTGAGATACTTTCTGCAAAAATGTAGAGGGTTGAATAGTGGAAAAATTCTTGGATAAATCCCAAAAAAACGCAGAGTTTTTTAAGGAGAAATCGCTAGGATAACAACCCTTGTGCGGAAAAAATGCATGCAAACATAGAGGTGTTCCCAGAGTAAATCGCAATGAGAATAATGATGCTGAGACAAATTTTCTCTAGGGAAAAGAACATAGAACAAAGGGATAATATCCAAGAGATATTACCTTTGCTGGGCAAAAATGCATGAAAAAAAACACCGAGGTGTTTCTTGGAATAAAATACAATGAGAATTAAGATGTTGGGTGAATCAAAATACAAGAGGAGAATAGAAAACACAGAGGGAAGTGAATAAAAAAATTCGTTGAGCATAGTGTGATTGTGTGGAGCCATACCCTTGTAGAAACAAAAAAAGAACGTAGTAAAATGATGAGCAAAGTGTGAATGAATCGTTGTGCATTAAGGGTAAAAATATTTGAGTGTTGTAAATGTGTTGAAACTGCACAGAATAGATCTAACTAGAAAATACTATACACATTTGTAGAGATAAATTGAGAAATAAGAAGAGGGAGAGAAAGAATGGAAGAATTCTCATTAACTGTATTCCACACTCAAAGAGTGAATAATTTGCAATAGATATAAGATACATGAGTAAATAATGCACCATAGTGGCGGTCTAGAGTGATCTAGACACACACCAACAGTTACGAGAGTAAAATGCCACCTAGTCTAGTCTCTCAGGTAGTTATGGGAATGAATTGCCACCTAGTCTGAGTTAACTAGTCTATCAGTGTTCAGTTAACTGACTAAAACAGAATGAAGTGAGGAGGATATTAGGGAATCAAGAGTAATGTTCTAGTCTAGTGATGATACCAAGGCAAGGTCGAATTATCATGGTGATGATACCAATGTTGCATGGTGACAAAACCAATGCAACATCTAAACTCAACTCAACTAGTCAAATTTAAGTGTCAACTAAAAGAGAATATTCTCCCCTAAAATATAGGATACTGGATAATGACTAATTATGAATAATAAACCAGGAAAATCCTTAGGAAAAATAAATCCTAGGTGTGTGTGAAGTAACTCCAACAGTGTGTGTGAAGTAACTCCAACACCCGAATGGGTCCCAACAATGAGGCCATGTTAGGTACCCAAATACAAAAGATACACTGAAATAAAGTGAGAAAAGAGGGAAAACCTCATGGTAATCCTCCCCACCCCCCCCTCAAGTTACAATGTATGTAAAAATAAAAATGAGAAGGAACAAAAAAACAGTTGCTAAACAACCATGTCCTTCACTCCAAGAAGACCTCACAACTGTGCAAGTTTGTCCTCATTGAATATTTTGTTGAAGATGTAGATGTCTGCACAGATCTAATCAAGTAGATGCACTATTGAGAATTTACATATCCAATTTCTCTTCTTGTAATGAAGAAGATCCAAATAAAGTTTGGATGAAAATTTGAAAATCGTTCGGTCGTTTCCAAAAAAACGCTGAAATTTTGTTGATTTTAAAACGATCATAACTTCACTTCTCGGATTCTGTTTCAGACAATTTGTTTTTTGAAATTGGATATAATTACATGAAAAATTCAAATATACAATTTGTTTCTGTAAATGTTCTGTATAAAATATCAGAATTGAGACTGATGTGCGTGGCTCCCTTTTTGTCTCCTAAGATGTATGCATTGCACATGGAAAATTGTCTGCATGTGATTCTTGAAATGCATGTCATATATATTCCACATGAAATTCAGAAAAAAAAAAAAACTGAAATGGAGTAGACATCATCTTCAATTAATGGAATACAAATTTGTGCAAATATTTTTGTAGAAGACTCTTCATAATAAGAGGCTTTATCTTCTGATGGCTTCTCTTCTGGATCTATCTATTCAATGCCATGCATGAAATCTTCACAATCTTATTTATTCCCGAATAGAACCTCCAATCTGCTCCATAATTCATTTGGAGTTGATTCTTTGAGTCATATATACTTGATGGAGAATTTAAGGAGAAATAAACCAGAGGATACATCCTATGGCCATATCAGCATAATCATGCTCTACTTCCATTTCCATAGTTATTTGGTTCAAGCCTCTGCATCTGAGCATAAGCAAAATTTTTGGCTTCCACTCCAAATAGTTATGAGGCATGAGAAGTATTGTCGGTGAATAATCAATCTTTTCTGCGTTCTTCAATCTTCAGTACCTACAAAAATAATTTGGTGTAGCTTTTTATTAGTAGTCCTTCGACTCTGATACCATGTAAATGTGTTGAAACCACACAAAATAGATCTAGCTACAAAATACTACACACATTTGCAGAGAGAAATTGAGAAAGAAGAAGAAGGAGAGAAAGAATGGAAGAATTTTCATTAATTGTATTCCACACTCAAAGAGTTAACAATTTACAATAGATATAGGATACATGAGTAACTAATGCACCATAGTGGTTGTTTAGAGTGATCTGGACACACACCAATAGTTACGGGATGAAACTACAACCTATTCTAGTCTCTCACGCAGTTATGGGAGTGAATTGTCACCTAGTCTGAGTTAACTAGTCTATCAGTCTTCAGTTAACTGATTGAAATAGAGTGAACTGAGGAGAATATTAGGGAATCATGAGTAATGCGCTAGTTTGGTGATGATACCAAGGAAAGGTCGAATTATCATGGTGATGATCCCAATGTTGCATGGTGAAAAAATCAATGCAACATCTAAACTCAACTCAACTAGTGAAACTGAAGTGTCAACTGAAAGAGAATATTCTTTAGGTGGAATCTCTTCCCATAAAATATAGGAGACTGGATAATGAATAATTATCACTAATAAACAAGGAAGATCCTTAGGAAAAAAAATCCTAGGTGTGTGTGAAGTAACTCCAACAAGAGTAAGTGGTAAAATGTCAAGTGGATTCCAAGGTAATTCACAACATTAATCAGAGTTAATTATTGAATAATAACTAAGAAAAATGTAGGGATCACATGAATAAATTATAGAGGGTAGATGTCAAATCACTGGGAAAAATTGCCAGTAAATTACAGAGGCAATAAGTGAATAAATAACCAATAAAATATGCAGATCAATCCATTTAAATTCAGAGCTAGGGTTAGCAAATTTGCCAGAGAGTAAGATTCAAACAGAGCTGGGTTCTCATGAAAGGGAAAAGGCCATGGCCATATCTCAACCAGAATGGTGGGGATCAACATTTTATATACAACTTGTCAAGCTCAGTAATAATTAAGAAAAACAAAGAATTCATTCGAAATCACTCCTAGAATTTATAAACAATGAGGGCTTGTCTAATCCCTCCCAAAATTTTCAACACAATAAGAAATAAAAGAAAGAATGATTGAACGAATTAAATCCTAATTAAAATCTCAAATTTAATAAATTCAATAATTGTTGTTTGAGATGTACTTGATGATGTTCTTCAGTAGCTGGTGTTTCCTCCTTGCTCCTGCTTTCTAATCATTGAGACCTCACCGCAAAGGGGTCACACACAAACACAACTAGAAAAATGTAGCTTCCATATCACCTCGCAAGGTCGAGCCACCACTCTCCATTTTCACATTTAATTCATTTTTTAAAATTAATTAGGAATTCCTCTCCCCCGTATACTTATCGCCCGTCCCCTTAGTTGCACCTAAAATTCACTATTTAACTTAATTAAATGTCAATTTCCCTCACCCATCCTAAAAGTGCTCGTAAAATTACTCCTAGTTGTCCCTTTATTCCCTCTATTTCCCTTTTAAAGACTGACTCCTTTCTAAAACTTCGTTTTGTTTAATTTAGGAAAGTTCTTTAATTAAACTAGACTAGATACCTTTCTATGCTTCCACATTCTTTTTACATTGATTCCTTTCTTATCTTAGTTTCTAATTTGGTATTCTTTGCACACATTTACATAGTTAAATCTTTAGATATAAATTTTTACTCTTTCAATCCCTAACTTATTTTTTCTTCATCCTCCACCATTTATTAAATTTATAATTTGATTTTTAGTCTTCTTACTCACTTTAGACTTAGGCTCAAATTTTTAAACTAGCCTTATAATTATTTAAGGAGATTTTATAATTAATAGAACATTTACCCATTTAATAATTATTTGAAGTTTGACAATGTCAAAAAAAAAATTATTTTTTTCTAGGAACCAAGGTTCCTTGAATCACCTTTATTAAAAATCGCGATGTTCCATTCAAGATGCGCTCCATGCTCCAAGGGTGCCAATCACCTTTATTCAAGTTTTAATTATGCAACGTGCCCTTCAAGACACACTACATGATCCAAGGGTGCCACTCGACTTTGACTTGTTTTGGTAGTTTTCCAACCCTTCGAGTCAGTACTCCATCAGGATACCTTATGAGAGACTAAGCACCTCTAAGGAATAAGGACCTTTCCTTATTGCACGCCCCTTAGAATCTTTGTGAGCTACTGTCTCAGTTTTCCTTCACGGCATCGTGGATCTCTCGAACTAGGTAATCATTAACCTACAATTCGAGCCACGATGAGAGTGCTAGTAGGTTGTGGCAAGGTTGTTTCCAATCATCTCCCTCAATATGGATTCTATGCATGGCCCCTTTACTCCTTATGTGAGTCTGATTAGCAAGCAATCGTCAACCTACATCCATCAATGAAACATTGAAAACGATCCATAAAAAACATCATAATATAACCGATCATATGTCACATATGCATAGATAGAAATACCCAAACCATATACCATCCACTCCCTGACTCGATCCAGAGTCCAAGGAGGTCCATTGATGCCATCATCCTCCTCAATCTGTCAAGTGTCCTGCACACTCAAGAGAAACCTATCAATAGCACCTCTCTATACATAGATATCCAATAACATAACATCATAATCCAACCACATCATCATCATAATCCATAAGTGAAACAAACAACCATATATTAAATCGGATCACTTGCATGCAAGTATCCTCAAAGAATAAGTCAAATCATGTGTGCGAAGAGCGGGATGTTACAACTTTGGATTTAAAAAATTGAGAGGTCATATGTATTCTTTGTTTGTTGGATCCAAATCGATGAATGTGTGTAAGAATCAATACCCATAATGTAATTTATCAATTACTGAAGGTTAAAAAAAATGTGTAAATAAATGTAAATGTAAAGTTGAATAATGGAAAAATGAGAGTGAGAAGGAAAAATGGGATAGTTAAAATATTAAAGAAAATAAAAATAGGCAAGAAGGTTGAGAAAAGGGAAATGAAGGGTCATGGTTGTTTTTATTCCCCTTACCCCTTATATATCCCTATTTCTTCCTTCGCCTTCATTCTCAATGGGCATTTTGACTAAGAGAGGAAGAGGTAGAGAAATCCATGAATTGTTTTTACCAAAGATTTCTAAAATGAAGAAACTAAGCCCAATTCGAAGCTAGTTCTCCCATTTGGGTTTCCAAGGTAAAATATCCATGTTTTTATGGTGTGTTTTCTTTATTATGTAATATTTTCTATTCCATGTCATTGTATGCATGCTTAATTTCAGTAAAGATACACTCCATCCCTCTATGGTTTTGTCTCTAAGTAAATTCAACTGATACAAAATCATTTCTCTATTGATTTCAAACACAAAAAGTAAATAAATCATGATCTTTGTTATAATAATTGTCTTCCACAGCAAACACAATGTTTCAAAATTTTTTGTTTGATTTTAGTTTTTTGGTGGGTACATCAACAAAAAGCGATGATATGAAATATGTTTTCAATAAGACTCGAATTCCCATCATTCTAGTATTGTTTGGGATAGTGTTGTGACAAACCTTTCATTCTTATCCATATTTGGATTTGGGTTGTAGGAATTATCCATTGAATCAAAATCCAGCAATCAAGTGTGTTATACTATCCACCCTTGTGTCTGAGATCAATGTTTGTAATATTTTTTCTATTATAAATTGTACACTAAGTTTCCATTCTTCATCTTCAAATTTAATAATTTCTTCTCCTTTTAGTTTGTTGCACACATTGCTAGAACTTTTTCTATCACCCACAGACTGTACACACTCCCTCTAGGAAAATTCATATTTTCTAGATCAAATTCCTATATTACCTAGTCAAATCCATATGTCTAAGTCAATATGTTCCATTAGTTGGGTGTTATCCCTCATCCAAAGGATGCACACAATCATATGGAGTATGTAGGGGTTGTACACTATTGTAGAAGGTTGTTTTTCACTCACTGAGTATATTCTCTTTTTTTCGGGCTCCTTAATCATCAACTAAGTTGATATTTTCATTGCTGCAAAATTGGAACAAGACTCTCGTCTTTCCACTAGTGGATTCATAGATTGCTTACTTGAATATGGTGCATCTTTGTTTATGGTGTTGGAGTTTTCTAAAGATATATTTTTTATGGATAATATTATTCCAAGTGAATAAAAATTGAAGGGACTTGTTGTTAGTTTGTTGGAAACAAAATATTGGCCTACTCTAATTGAGAATTTGATTCTCACATTTCCACACACTATTCTTCTTGACTAGCTGCAAATAAAAAAACATATTCTTTCTTTGGATTGAATGTGTCTCACTCCTTGTGGTATGTCAACCTTTAATTTTTCATATATATTAATGTTCCTATAGTATAAATTAAATTGATTCATTCGTCTCAACTCTCATTTCAATTTCAACTAGTGTACAAGAAGTGGCTACATCTAGTGATCCAATATAGGGTGCATTAGAATTCATGCACATGGTTATACCATTTTTTTTTTCATATTTGATGGGTAAACCTCTTGGTGTAATGAGGTATGGTTCTTGCATTCCATAGAATAGACTGAACACATAATTAAGATTCTCATTTAATTTGTTTCCAATTCATATATTGAAGAGGCTTTATATAGAAATTAACTTTGAAGAGATAGTGCATTAGAAAAGTGGAGATTAGCATTGGTATCCAGTAACCAAATTTAGAGATTTTGTAGAGCATTGTTTTCCTTTGACCTAATTTTTATTTCCAGGTTGGGTGTTGCGTGTAGGCTACATTGAGAGAAATCCTTGCAGTTAGGAGAAGAAGAGAGGTCCTTATACATGGTAGGGGATAGAGGCCTAGTGGCATTTCTAAGAATAGAGCATGCTATATTATAAGGTTGAGATAGAGAAAATATAGAGAATTTTTCCTAGTGTCCATGTTGGTGAACTGAGTGGGATATAAGTAACTCTTTTATGGATCACTATCTTTGATCACTTCTCTCTTATGTTTTCAATGGATTCCAATGTTGGGTATCATCATAGACTTCTCGAAATGTGTCCCACGCATATTTAAATACCATTAATGACTACATTTTTATTTCACAATATTCATATTGTTATTCTTTAAATGGAGTAACTAATAGTGAAGTATTCATTGTTTCCATTGATTGTTCTCTTGATCTTTGAAAATTGAAAACTTGTAATTAGTTTTGACCCATCAAATCTCCCAACATGGATTTGATACCAAATGGAAAGAAAACAGTACTATAGATTTGTAGTAACCAAAAACTTCTATTGTAGATGAAAAATAATGTAATACATTTTGCACATAAAGTAATAACGCATTACATAAAATGTAATGGCTTAAATTAACAATGTTGTTTTTTTCTCTCTTCTTTATCAATTACATCATTATTAATAATCATAAATTTACTAGGAATACGAAAAATTTATAAATGAAATCATGCCTAACTTAAAATACGATTTAAATGTTGATTAGACTGCTCCATGGTCAACATTCTTTTGCCAAAAGAATATTGTAGATTCTATTCAATTGTAGAATGAAAATGTTTTTCTTCAAGTTCTCAAAGAATGATATACATACAATCAAGTATTGGTGTATACTACACTTACAAATTTATAGGTGCTCATTACATTTACAAAACTAAAATTACATAATTAATGTGAAAGTAATTTCTATCCGTTTTTAAAATATTCTTTAATTCTTCCCTTTTTGTCATTGTTTCTTTTAACTATTTGTGATCCCTTGAAGAAGGATCCATGGTAGCTAATTGTATATTAGATGACAAGAGATTAGGGTTCTTATAGGATTATTTGAAAAATAGGTATCAATTTAATGATGTCTCTTTATTTCACCTAGAAGAGTTTCAAGTACACCTCCCTCCCTCAAGGATGAAACCCTAGTATCCATATCTTCTACTCTATCCCCTATGTAAAAGAACAGATTCTGCTATGGAAATTGTTGTTTATTTATTTACCCTATTCTAATCATCCTCCTTATCTGACATCGATTCCTCTAGAAAATTCCTATTCCTTGTTTTTTATTTGGTTTTTTTGGTCCCTATAGGGTGAGAAATATAATCTCAAGGAGGGGACAAGTATCGTGAAAATTTATGGAAAGTTGACATATTCCATAATTTTATGCTATGTTCTAATAAACCAAGACTCAAATGTATTTCAAAAAATTTCCACTTAAGATTTCGCTTGTTTAGAAAACACTTACTAGTATTTTTTTTTAAATAAACATGCAAATTAATGCCCAACCTGGAATTAAACTTATGATCATGATTCAACTTGTTTGGAAAAAAACTAACATTGAGAAATTTTTAGAGACTTCCTCGAACCATGTTCTAACCTGATGATAGAGTGAAGAAGTTCCTATCTGTTAGGTATATTAAATGCATAATCAACCCGTATTCCACATCTCTTCCATAGAAAGAGAACTCGAATTGATCAATTGAGTCATCCCATCATCCTAACAAGACATTGCCTCATTGGTTGAGAGGAAAATGTGTAAACCATTACCTCATTAATTGAGAGGGAACGATCTAGGCATTGTAATCGACAGTTGAATCCAAATGTAAATGTATTCTTGCTTCCTTCCCTCTAGTTCCAAGGGTGGGTAATATCACTACTTAAAATGTTAGGATTTCCACACGATCAATAATTCATACCCTTTTATGAATATTATGATACCCTCATGTCTAAAGATTAACACCAAGGATAAATTTGAAATGGTGATATATTTGGATCATAATCTCTTCCAAAATCATTTAGTGTAAGGTAGAATAATATTCCAAGCAATTCTCCGAATTACAAACTTAATTACCTATCATGAAAGGAGGTAGATCCTACAAGAATATTAGGAATAAGAAGAAAATTAATTTGAATATCTAGGTTACCACCGTTTTATCAAAAATAAGAGTTCTCTAAGAAGAAAAACGATTATTTGTATATAACCAACAAGGTAGAAGAGTGGAGCTCGAAAATCTAGTTTTGTCATTCAGAATGATAATCTTTTCTATGGAAGAGATTCGCAATGATGTTAATAAATTGGGTTCATTCATTTGTTTGAAGAGAATGAAGTTTGAACTCACATTCTTTGACAATGGAGTTTGAATTGACATTATTTGACATGACAAGCAATTGACGATGCATGGCATCGATCAGCAATTAAAATTAAAGTGTCGAATGTGAAAAAGTTTGATTTGTCATTGAAAACCATAGGATTATGAACGATGTTAATATATTAAAATAATTGGTTGGCATGAGGTTAGCGACCATACTAATAATTTAATATATTAAAATAATGAATGATACATAGATTATGAATGAGGTTGATATATTAAAATAATTGGTTGGGATGAGGTTAGCGACCATACTAATAATTTAATATATTAAAATAATGAATGATGCATAGATTATGAATGATGTTAATATATTAAAATAATTGGTTGGCATGAGGTTAGCGACCATACTAATAATTTAATATATTAAAATAATGAATGATGCATAGATTATGAATGATGTTTATATATTAAAATAATTGGTTGGCATGAGGTTAGCGACCATACTAATAATTTAATATTATTGATCGGTTTGGCATATATTAGTAATGATTCAAGTGATATCTTCCTAAGTTTAAACTAAAATCATATATGTAATGATGATAAATATTAAAATTATGTTCTTCTTAGTTTAAATGAAAAATATACAATCATTATAGTGAATTAAAATTATATCATATTTATTTTATTATTAAAAAAATATTATTTTTAATTAAAATTAAAATAATTTATATAAAATTAATAATAAATTAAAATGATTTTATAAATAATAATGATGATAAATTAAAATCAAAATATACAAAGATGATAATAATTAAATTAAAATCTTTAATGAAAAAAAATTTATATTCTCTTCATTAAAAAAATATTTATACGTTTATATAATAATGATAATAAATTAAAATAATATTATTATTAATTTATAATTCAAATCATATCTTATTAAATTTAGTTAAAATCTTATATATAGTAAATAAAATAAAATCAGAATCTACTTTAATGATACATTGAATAAAGTAAAATCACAATCTCCTTTATTCTATAGTATTAATAAATCAAACTCATATATGTCATGTTCATAATATGCTTAAAAAATTATATTCTATTTAGTTCACAATTCAAATAAAGTTTTCTTCATTAATGTATATGAAACGATAACATTATATTAAAATCGTATTATGTTTTGTTTAAAATATACGTTGAGACGTGCCAATTACAACATATTCTCCTTAGGTGACAATTTATAATTTTTAATAAATTTAAATCATATTCTTGTTTGTTTACAATTAAATATATTATTTTTATTTTATTCTAATTTTATTATTTATTATAAAGATTATTATTTTTATTTTATTCTAATTTTATTATTTACTATAAAGATTGTTAGTTAAAATTTTAATTTTTTTCTTTATTACAGATTCAATTTTGGATATAAAGATTGTTAGTTAAAATTTTAATTTGTCTTTATAGATTACAGATTTAATTTTGGAAGGATGTAGGGTATTTATATATGTATATTTAGGTAGATTTTAACAATCAAATAGTTAAAAGGAGGAGATCCCTTGTTCTATAAATAATGGCTTCTCAAATACCAATTTAATGTTTGGTTTGTTCATGACCTTAAAATTATATTATATTTTTTTTTGTTTATGCATAAATAAAACTATTGTAAATGTGACTTTTATATAAAAATAAAATTTAATGTGAATATAAATATTATAGTAATAATCAAAAAAAAAATTACATATAGATAAGTTTTGATTTTTGAGTTCTACATAATTGAATGAGACTTGATAGAAATTAGATGTGTAAAATACACTTCCTATGCTAATCAATGGGATAAGAATGTGTAGATATTAAATGAACACAATTGCAGTAATATACAACATAGAAACATACAATTCTTAGACAATAATTTATGTGAGCCTCGAGAAAAAAAACCCACTCTAAAGCATGCTCAAAGTATTATTTAACAACCAAATGTTTACAATACATTACAAAGTCTCCATACTATCAACTAGATTATTTAATAGTAGCATAAGTATTCTGGAAAAAAATCGGTGGCATAAAAGTGAGTTAAAACTCACACCCTATTTTCCTAGAACCCTAACATTGAATAAATAGGAATAATAAAAGAATAAAATGTTTATGGTTTCTTATTATACATGTTGGAAATCACCACCAATTAATTGGCCAATTAATGTTTCTTAGCATTCATTGCTTGCTAGTGATTTACATTTATTCCTTTCCAGTACTCAACATTTCTTCTTGGAAATTGCTGAGAATATTCATTGCTATTAGTCAGCATTTATTCCATTATAATTAGAAATCATTACCTACACCAATATAGGACTGCAAGGTGTATAACAAAACTATCTCAAAATTCTCCTACTTGTCATATACCTTGCAATAGTATGAGGGAGGATGCATCAAATTGTCAATTAATTTCTAAGGGGCATAAGGACCATAGACTCATAGCATCACTTGAATTTACATGTACTTATCGATTTTTTCAAAGCATCGACAACATTCTCCAAAGTGTCAATGTTCTATAGTATCACTTTTCCATCATCTAGAACCTCTCTAACAAAATGGTATTGGATATCTGTATTATTTGTCTTCACATTAAATTTAGGGTTCTTAGCTAGAAAAATTGGAATGTTACTATCAAATTTAAGTGTAATACTCTCCAACTTAGATATAATTTTAAACACAATTTCATATGTCAAATGGCCCCTTTACAGGAATGAGATGTAGTGATACACTATGCCTCTATAGTGAACAAAGGGTCCATGTATTGATGCTTTCTAATAAAACTTAATGCTCAACCAAATAATCAAAAAAATATTCGCTCATTGCCCAATAAAAATCCATGTTACTTTGTATATCCATTGAGTATGGGTCCCCTAAAACATAATTATGATATCAAATGGAATATTTAGACCTTTAAACTAACTAAATACCTTCTTCACCGTATGTTTGTTGAAATTCTTACTCCAACACCTAGGTACTTTGTTATCTAGTGATTTCCTTATTGTAATCATTTTGGAAACTCAGAAAAAAATAAAAAAACTACTGAAATATTCAACTCAATATCATGCAACAAAAGCATAAACTAGGAAACTAAATCAAGCACACACGAACACTAGAATTTGTGGGTAAACACCCTTGGAAAAGCCCCGGAGGGAAAACTGGTGCTGAGAATATTTTTATTATGCTAAGATCATGGCTCCCATAACAAGGATAATGGAACACTGAGATAAATACAACTCCATACTAACCTGGAAATATTTGACCTGTTGTACGACCAATTCTGGCATGCTTTTCTAGAAATTTGTGACTTGCCCTTCTGTGACCCGTGAACATCCGCAACTTTCCGTTTTGTCACCTATGAATATCTGTGATTGTCTTAAATATGACTCGCGGATATGTACTAAAAGTCTGTGCAAGAAGCTCTGTACGGTCTGACTCTTTCCTGTGGCTTCCTTCTACTGAAACTCGCCTGTGTATTCCTATGTTATCTCTTCTCCTTGACCTGTATAATATCTAGATGAATGTCCTTCTTCACCTATCTAATATCTTGAATGAAATTCCTCTGTGATCCAATAATCTATGTGTTGACACTCTCAACACAACTCCTATCAAGTGTAATCCTTGGTCCTCTTGAATCAACATATTTCATGATACAAGCACTTGAGAAGAGGTCCTTCTCTACTCCCGAGTGTGACTATGGAGACTGCACACTAGCAAAGGTCATCCTTCACCATTAGTGTGAATTGTTTCTTCCTCCTTCTCCTAGCCTTGATTTTATAATCATGAGTTACAGTCTATTTCTAATCTCCAAATTCATATACAATTGACATTACTTCTCACACTTACTTGAGATTTAGAATACATGATGCATGCTAAGTATTTTTAGCATGTTTCTTAAATAAATTAATTAACTAATTACATAACTAATTAATAAAAGAAATTTAATCTAGTAATTCATTTAACTAAAGTAAATTCAATAGTATAAGGATTGGGATGATTTCCACACATATCAAGACATGGACCTGTGTCGAAATATTTGTCTGATGTTACCACTATGATGTAGGAGAATCCTTGGCCTCGGGTGATCAACATCACCAAAAACATTTTTTTTTTCTCTGTCAAGTAATATTCAATGCTACAATATTTCTTCTCTACATCAATCAGTATCAAAGTAGGGTTTTCTATGGGATTTGTACCTAAATTTTCTTCTGTGAGATAGGGTACAGAACACCTATTCATGGTGGTTTCTCGGAATGGGTGTTGAAAGGTCAAGTTGGGTTATAGAACTGGGAGTGACGTATGTAGATATTGGTGAGACATATACAACTTGGAATATTGTCACCATGAAGAAGATGAGCATAAAGAGAGGGTGCAGGAAATCGAGAACTGGAGGATTTGAGACAGATAATAGATGAATTGGAGATTCAAAGGAATGGGGATGCTAAAGTAGATTCATATACAAAAGAAGAAATTGAATAGGAATGAGATGGTGAAGAAAGAGACCCAATAGTTAGGTTCATTTCATACTTGAGTAACAGGGGTAGTGAAAACATTGAGGTTTCCTATTATGATTGTAGTATGATAGTTGATGTTCTCATTGATTAGATTGGGGAGATTGAAAGATATTTCGAGTATGAAAATGTCCAGGATCCAAATCAGGTGATATTTTCCATTACAAAACTGAAGAGCCATGCGAATCTATGGTTGGATATGCTGCAAAAGGATAGAATGAATAATCAGTGGGAAAGGATTAAAACATGGAAGAAGATGGTCACAAAAATTAGAGAGAAATTTCTTCATGTTGATTACCAATAGAATTTATATAAACAAGTATAGAACCTAAGACAAAGGGATACATATGTTTGTGAATACACCAAAGAGTTCTTTAGGATGTCAAGTTGAGTAGACATCAAAGAACCAAAATTTCAATGAGTTGCAAGGTATGTAAATGGATTAAAGCATTCAATTCAGTATTAAATGAGTGCACATTAATTTTTCAATGTTGATGAAGTCTATCAAGTTTTGTTGAAGGTGGAAGAAAATATTGATAGGAAAACATAGCCAAGAGGTAGGGGAATAGGTTCTAAAGGAAGAGGTAAAATATGGACTTTTAAAATAATTTAAAGGGAAGAACAATCTACCAGTGGCCAAAGTTGTAGAGGAGGAAGTAATGTTGGAAAAGGCAAAGGATGATTCGGAAGAGGAAAGGGTAAGTATGTGATTATTTGTTATCATTGTGGATTAGAAGGGCATACAAAATCTGAATGCCCAAAAAGACAAGCTTCATGGAGAAGAGGTGAAGCAGGAACACAAGTCACGTAGGTTGATGAGGCTTCTATTGTTGGAGATAATTTGACAATTCTTAAGAAAGAATAGGGTGATAACTTTATGTTTTAGAGGGTGTTACCTAAATATGAAAAAAATGCAGCAGAAGAACGAGAACAAAGAAAGAAAATATTTAAAACCAAATGTAAAG
This sequence comes from Picea sitchensis, assembly GCA_010110895.2. Taxonomy (NCBI): domain Eukaryota; kingdom Viridiplantae; phylum Streptophyta; class Pinopsida; order Pinales; family Pinaceae; genus Picea; species Picea sitchensis. The sequence continues at coordinate 135,570 of SNQJ01S0000711.1, forward strand.
TCCAAGGAAAATGTTGTAATTTGATTGTAGATGGGGGAAGTACAAAAAACTTAGTTTCCACTGAAGTCATGGACAAACTGAAATTGAAGAGGTTGGTCCATCCAACTCCTTAACGTGTTTCATGGTTGAAAAGAGGATAGCAGGTGATTGTGACTGAGCAATATTTATTAATCTTTCAAATAGGAAGTGTTCAGGAGCATGTATTATGTGATGTGGTTGATATGGGTGGGCGCCACATACTTCTTGGAAGAACGTGGATATTTTACCAAAAAGTTCACCATGATGGAAAACAAATATGAGTTCAAGAAAGATGTACAATGATATAAATTAACCCCAATGATGCAACAAGAAATTGTGTTGGTATAAGAACTAGTAACAACAAAATCATGCTATATTATTCCAAAGAGATTTTGCAAGAAGAATGAATAGAGATATTTTGTTAGTAGTGATTCCAAAATAAGTAAAGAAGGGAGAGGATCCAAATGTTGTACTTATAGAAACAAATCCTTTCTTGGATGAATTTAAGGAAATTTTTGTTGATGATTTACCAAAGGGATTACCTCCTATGAGAAGTATTTCTCATCAAATTGATTTGATTCCCAGATCAAGATTACCTAATAAGGAACTTTATAGTACGAATCCTATAGAGAGTGAAGAGGTGAACAAACAAGTAGAAGATCTGCTAAATACATGATTGATTAGAGAGAGTTTAAGACCATGTGCAGTACCAATAGTATTGACCCCAAAGAAAATAGGAGAGTGTCATATGTGCACAGATTCACAAGCCATAAATTGAATCACAAATAAGTATCGGTTTCCTTTGACGAGGATGGAATATCTTATGGAATGTTTTAGTGGGGTTGCATACTTTACAAAGATTGATTTGAAGAGTGGTTATTGTCAAATCCAGATAAGGGAAGGTGATGAGTGGAAAAATTCCTTTAAGACTAAAGATAGCTTGCTTGAATGGTTAGTTATGCCATTTGGGATAAATAATGTTTTCGAAAAGATTTACGAGGCTTTATGAATGAATACTTGAAACCATTCCAGGGAAATTTTGTTGTAGTATATTTCGATGACATTTTAATCTTTAGCGGGAGAAAGGAAGAACACTGAATCATGTGAGACAAGTGTTAAAACATTTGCAAGAGGAAATGTTGTTGATTAACTTGAAGAAATGCACATTTTTGCAGACATAATTAGTGTAATTTGGGTTTTTGGTTTCCAAGGAAGGATTGAAGATGTATTCTGAAAATGTGAAGGCTACATTGGAATGGCCAACCCCAGAATCCAGTTTTAAAGTGAGAAGCTTCCATGGATTGGCGAGTTTATATTGGAATTTAATTAGAAACTTGAGTCAAATTTATGCACCACTTACTGAATGCATGAAGAAGGGAAAAGTTCAGTGGACAACAACAACTATGAAGAGATTTGCAGATTTGAAAAAGAAAGTGATAGAGAAGCATGTTTTGGCACTTCCAAACTATGACAAAGTATTTAAAGTTGACTATGATGCAAGCGGGACAACAATTGGAGTGTTTTAAGCCAAGATGGGTGACCAATAACATTCTTTAGAGAAAATTTGAATGATGCTAAAATAAATTATTTTATGTATGATCAAGAATTTTATGCAATGTTGCAAGATTTGAAGAAGTGGAGACACTATTTGTTTCCCAAAGAACTCGTTTTGTTTACTGATCACAAGGCATTGCAATACAACAATAGTCAAGGTAAGTTGAATCAAATACATTCTAAATGGGTTGAATTCTTACAAAGTTAAACTTTTGTTTTGAATCGTATATCTAGAAAGTCAAATAAATTGGCAGATGATTTGAGTAGAAGAGTGTTACTACTTAACACTTTATCTGTTGAAGTGGTGATTTTGGAAAGAATGAAAGAATTGTATGAAGAAGATGCATATTTTGGAGAAGCGTGAAAGGCTTGTAAGGAACCGTGGAATGTTGATAGAATAATGTTCCTTGATTATCACATACATGAAGGATTCTTGTTTAAAAATCAACAGTTGTGCATTCCTTAAGCATTAGTAAGATTGAATCTTATCAAATAACTACATGGTGGAGGCTTAGGTGGACACTTTGGCATGGCTAAGACCATAGCACTGATAAAATAAATGTATTTTTGGACTAGAATCAACAAGGATGTTAAACAATTTGATGAATGTTGTATAATTTTCCAAGTAGCAATGGGAAGAAGTCGAAATATGAGATTGTATAGTCCATTTCCAATACCTAAAGGGCCTTGGGAAGATGTTAGCATGGATTTGGTTTTAGGGCTTCCTAGGAAAAAAAGGAGGCATGACTCTATGATGGTTGTAGTAGATAGGTTTTCAAATATGGCACATTTCATAGCGTGGAAGAAGACAAGTGATGCAACTGAAGTGGTTGTTTTATTCTTTAAAAAAGTTGTGAGATGTCATGGTTTTCCAAGGAGTATTGCCTTAGAACAAGACACAAGATTTATTGGTCACTTTTGGAGGACACTTTGGAAGAAAATGGGATCCAAACTATTGTATAGTTCATCCTATGATGCACATAACGATGGGAAAACTGAAGTGGTGAACAAAATACTTGGAAATTTGTTGAGGATTTTGAGTGGTGAAAATCCCAGACAATGGGATATGATCTTGGCATAGGTTGAATTTTCCTATAATGATTTGATGAATAGATCAATCGCAAGGATTAATTTCCATATTTTTTATGGCAACTCACGAAAAGGAATTGTATACCTCATAAAGTTTCTAGATTTGAAAGAAAGGAAGAGTGTTGATGCAAGTGATTTTGGAGATCATCTTCAAGAATTACATGAACACATGAAAAGGAGGCTACAACAGAGTAATGCCAATTACAAAAGGAGGGAAGATGTTTATAAAATAATGATTATTTTTTATGAAGGTGAACTGGTAATGGCATATTTACAAAAGAAAATATTCCCCACCAGTACTTACAGTAAACCAAAGTACAAAAAGATAGGCCCATGCTGAATTTTGAGGAAAATTTCTGAAAAATGGATATAAGTTAGAATTACTAGAGGAATTGGATATCTCTTCGATATTGAATGTTGCATACTTATATGAGTTCGATAAAGGATAAGAGAGTGATGTTATAGTTACGTCATATGAATGGAAGTGGCAACTACTAGTCAAACCAGTGGAAGAAATGGAATAAATTTTGGGCACAAGGTTTGGTAAGGAAACACGCCGAAAAAAATATCTGGAATATTTAATTAAATGGAAAAACAAGGCATTATAAGATGCATATGGGTGTCTGATCAGGAGCTAGTACACCATCGAAGTTATTCAACCTTTGAACTAGTGATCTGGATTATTTTGAGAACAACATGAACACAAACATATAACTTATATATAACAAGGAAATACACGTAGATAATGCAAAGAACACAAAGATATGGTGAAAACCAACTTCTATTAATGAACAAGAGAGAAAAAATGTGGATGGCCACTGAGATCCATATGGATTATTCCTTCCCCCTTAGGAAGTAATTGTACCCATTGTATCAAGTTCCATTTATATATAAGGCTTGGTTCACTACTTGCCTTACTGAAGAAGTTGTCCTGCTTAGCTTGTTGAAGGATATAATGAGCCTATTGTTGGAGGGGTTGGATCCATCCAACCAATATAGCTACATGATATACTTTAGTGTGGGAGGACTCTATCAGTGAAGATGCAATATGAAGATTATGAAGGGTTCTGTTATAACCTTCTTGACTGGGAAGTGGGGAGGCACCCCCGTAGGTGCAACAAGAACATCTTGGTACTCTTCTACAATGTTGTCGATCTACTTCTGCTGGATAGAAAGGTCTTGGTCTGAGCCTGCAGTGGTTGCAGTTTCCTTTTGTTCACCTTCTTCTTGGATTGTGAAGAGGCTAAACTTTGCAGTATCAGAGATTATTGTGTGGCATTGTTTTGGTGGGACAATAGTCGTAACTACCAATGGTATCCTCTATAGATGACCCCCCAGAATAGCAATGAATCTATGGGGCCGAGAATCATAAACAACATGATGCCTCCACATATATGGTTTCCCTAATAGAACATCACAAAATTCCAGTGATCCAAATTTTAGGGGGTATATGGTCTAAATTCGGATGCAAAAGTCATAAAGCTATAAAGATAATAGATTGTCCATGTGGATGAAGGAGATTTCCACCTCCTCATTAAGTAATTGGGATAACAGGTTTCCCATATGGGTCTAACAGAGTCCCACCTCTCCATTATCGTATTGGGTTTTATTTTCCACTACTTAGTTAGTTCGGTAGTTAGATATATTGTTATAATAATAAAGACTCGTTTAATGAACTCTTCACATTATTGTATAGGGTTTTATTTTCCACTACTTAGTTAGTTGGGTAGTTACATCGATTATACTAATAATAGAGACTCATTTAATGAGATCTTTTTGACTTTGTCCAATGGAACATTTTGTAATGCTATATAAAGGCCTAGCAATCCTTCTCATAATATCAAGTTACTCATTTTGGCTTCTCTCATATTTTCTATTTTTCATTATGAGATCAATTAGCTTTGAGTGATTTACTAGTAAATAGTTTTAGAGGTGAGGCTCCTCTTTGAGCCTCACCTCCCGAGTACTTTATTTACATGTTTTTGTCCTTGCTTCTTTGGAATGTCTATGATCCTCCTCTCTCGACATTCAAGACATCCAAATCTCATCCCTCATTATCCGGATCAGTGGTATCAGAGCAGGTACACTCTCCATCAGAATAAGGGTTTGAAGCATGTTGTGGGTTCAAACATTGGCAGAAATCACCAAAATCCATTTGGTACTATTGGAATCCATTTTTCAGGCCATACACTGTAAGCATCATAGTTGTTCCACAGGAATTGCAAGGTCTTTTTACCCTTATATCTTCGTTCACCATTACAAGGAGAACCATACATGGATTCACTACATCCATACATGGATTCACTACATCTATATAGGGATCCACTACATCCATTGGTATGAAACATTTTCAAAAACAAATTATGGTGTCCATGTTTCTCATGGAGGTTCCACAACCTCTACAATATCCCATGCTACTCTACAAACCCTTGGCATCCTTTGTGGCCCTCTACACTCAACTAACTTCAAATAGCTTATGTGACCTATAAATAGAATTTCAAAGGCTCTTCTATAGTTCATTAGAAAATTATCTTCAATATCTCAAATGGGTATTTCACAGAATCTCATTTCACTTCCTGGATTGAGAGATATCATCGATTGAATCTCAACATGTATTTAACCCAATAAGGTCATGCGTAACACCATATTCAATAGTATTTTTCTCCCTACTGGGGAAACTACATAAGGAGTTACATATATGGATGGAAATATAACTTCAATATATAAAATGGGTATTTCTTGGAATATAATTTTTCTTTGTGGTTTGATATATATCATCGAATGAGTCTCAACATGTATTTGATCCAAGGAGGTCGCACGTACCTCCATATTCAATGGTATTTTTCTCCCTTCTCATGAAACTACATAAGGATTTCCAAATATGGATGGAAATATCTCTTCAATATCTCAAATGGGTATTTCACATAATTTCATTTTGTTATATGGTTTATGATATATATTTGTTTGAAGCAGTGCATGTTTGTAACCAGCGTGGCCGCGTGCCCTTCAAATTCGGCCTAGTTCTTCTCACTCCATGGGACACCTAAAAAAATGTTCCATATACCAATGGAAATATCTCTTCAATAGTTCAAATGGGTCTTCGATGAAATTGCATTTCATCACATGTAGCAGAAGTTATGAATATATTTGCAGAAGGATATTCATAGCCCCCAAAGTCATGATTTTTTCCATATTATTTTTAAAATTTTGGGATTTTGTTAAAATTTATTTATTTTTCTACCCATGTACAATGTCATTGTAACCTAGGTTATGCGTCAACCACACAAAATCCTTCTCTTCATTGGGTATTTTCACATTGTAATCATAATGGTGTAATAATTTGGTTTCTCATTTTAGCATGGATGAAATGATGGGGACCATGATTTTCTAAGGGGGGAGGAATGATCTAAATTTTAGGGGGTATATGGTCTCAATTCGGATGCAAAAGTCATAAATATATAAATCTAATATATTTTACATGTGTATCAAGGAGATTCCCACCTCCTCATTAAGTAATTGGGCTAACAAGTTGCCCATATGGGTCAAAGAGAGTCTCACCTCTCCATTATCGTATTGTGTTTTATTTTCCACTACTTAGTTAGTTGGGTAGTTATATCTATTATTATAATAATAGAGACTAATTTAATGAGCTCTTCCCATTATTGTATAGGTTTTTATTTTTCACTACTTAGTTATTTGGGTAGTTAGATCTATTATACTAATAATAGAGACTCATTTAATGAGATCTTTTTGACTTTKTCCAATGGACCATTTTGTAATTCTATATAAAGGCCTAGCAAGAATTCTCATAATATCAAGTTACTCATTTTGGATTCTCTCATATTTTATATTGTTCATTGTGAGATTAATTAGCTCTGAGTGATTTACTAGTAGTTATTTTTAGAGGTGAGGCTCCTCTTTGAGCCTCACCTCCCGAGTAATTCATTTACATGTTTTTTTCCATGCTTCTTTGGAACGTCTAATCTCCTCCTCTATCGACATTCAAGACATCCAGATATCATCCCCCAAGATTTGGATCATCCAGTGGGGAAAAATCACACAGTACCTCATCCTTAAAGGGCTTGATGTCATAGGACATGAGACATTGTTGGATGACTTGAAGATATTGACCCTGGCGAAGAGACTCGATGTTGTATGGTTGTAGGTGTGGTGTTGTTGAAAAATACAAATGCTTGACAATATTTGTTGGTATGATTCTCTTTTGGCTTCCACTATCAACAATAAAATGTAGTGGGGTCCCCTTCACCCACATCTATGAATGGAAGAGTCACTCCCCCTCCTCAGGATCCTCTTTGGGTTGGATTTTTGCAGTTGTGATAATAGAGGTGGGCTCTATGTCAATGATCTGTCTCCTTTAATCATTTTCGGAACTAGGGTCCAAGTCGGGGTTTGGATATTTATCTTTGAGCTCGACCACCAATGATTGTATTGAGTGACATTCATCAATGTTATGCCAAGGGCTATTGTGGAACTCACACCACTTTCTGGTGTCTTTCTTGGACTTCAAGTTACCATTTGTTTTCCTGCATATCAGAATGGATCTCTTGAGGTTGGCCTTCCTTTCTCTGTCCTTCACTATGTGAGTTAGAGTTTCCTTTTCTATACTTCTCTGACTTACTCTGCTACTTGAATTTATGCTCAATGTTGACTGCATATCGATAAGTATCTCCCTGTGAGGAGATGTCAAAAATCCATATCTATTTGGATGTACCTATGTAGACGACTGCGATACTTCAAAAATAGGTGTCGCTCGGAGTATTTGATACCCATATTTGAGTGCAATGTATGAAATATGTTGGTGTACTCTAGCACTATCTAGTCTCTTTTATGACGTAGAGTTGTCCATCTCATGTATTGGTCATCATAGTTTCTGAAAGGGTAGAACTCCTCCTTTAGGGAATATACAAAGGCTTCCCAAGTGGGTTCTCTCCCAAATAATGTAGATTCATCCACGATGTACCTCTCCCAGTAACCTTCCCACCAATATATGACATGGGGAATGGATTTAAGGAGCGCGGAGGTAATATTTTCACTGTCGGAAATTTTTTGGACAGAGTAATAACCTTCTATCAGATTCAACCATTTTTCTAGAGCATATGCATCTATTTGGCCTTCATATAAGGGGATATCAAAATTTACTTGTACCTTTAAGGGTGTCACACCTACAAAATGGATTCTAGTCAAATATTCCTTAGTTACCGCCATTGGTAGTCTTCGAAGGATCTAAGAAAAGTTGTCCATCATCTCATTCCTTTTTCACATGAGGTCTTCCTCGAGAAACATTTTGAAAGGATATCCTTCTTTGTCATCTCTATTTTCTTCTGCCATGGGAGATCACTTGGGCTAGAGAGAGCATTTTTCCTCAAGAGAAACTAGATCGTGACCCAACTCTATATACCCTAACCTTGTCAGGGACCTACTCTGAGAAATGACAAGGAGCATCCTTCTTTGATACCACTGATCCAGATTATTTTGAGAATGACATGAACAAAAAAATATAACCAATATATAACAAGTAAATACACATAGATAATGCGAATAACACAAAAATATAGTGAAAACCAACTTCTATTAATGAACAAGAGAGAAAAACATTGTAGAACACAAACTGGCAGAATGGGGTAGCCTATCCCTGAAAAGAAAGAGATGTTGTCTACTCTTCATTCGCATCAAGATTTACATCACACTCCATTGCATTCTTAAAGGGCCTCCTTCACCTCAATTATATATGAGAGAGTGAGAGGAKAACAATTCCCATGATGAATGTGGAATAAATTGGACTAAGTTTATAAAATTCCACATGCATGTAAACCACTAGGACTTCCCAAGAGGTCACCCATCCCAGTACTACTATATCCTGAGCACACTTAACTGCAGAGTTCTAATGGGATCTAGTGAATTAACACTATGTTGTAGGCATGTACATAATACCACTAGGAAATCATTACATGATGTATGTAATTAAAAAATGAAGATGACATTACATTTTGTTCCCCATCAAAAGGGTGAATATCATGGTTTATCAAAACCATAGGCTCAAAAATGGTGATTCAGTGGAAAAGGTGGATGGAGACCAAGATACATTTGGATCAACCAGTTACCACATAGTTGGAAGTGTTGGGTATGTGTTATATTCTTTGCACGCGCAGTAGTGTCTACATTGCACCACGCGTGCAGGGGGTAAAATCCCCCCACGTGAATATTTGGGGGCAGCACCTCCAAGGAAAACAAATCCTCTAGAAACGTGTCACATTTTTGCCTCATTTTTCATGTGGCCTCAATTTTCATGTACATTGTGGAGCAATTTTTTGGCACATGGTTTTTTGTTGATGGTTTTCTATTTCTGGTTAAGGATTTAGGGCTGTTGACTAATCCAGGTCATTAGGTTAGGGTTTTGGATGTCTCTGGATCCTATATGTATATTTTGTTGTAAACAATGTATCACTATGAATGAATATAGAATATACTGTTTTTCCCGGTTTGGGTTTCCAGGGAAAAAATCTTTGTGTAATGTTTGTATTTTCCATTGTATATTTTATGTTCTTTTACTAGAAAATTTGTTTGCAGTAAATATTGTACAAGGTTAAAATCTACAGGAAGATCATTATTTTTCTTACTATGGGTGTCTAATGTAGGAGCATCCTTGGCCTCGAGCAATCCACACACTAAAAAAAATAAAAAATATGTACAAGTAGATTGTAGGAGGAATGAGGACCTTGTTTTTACTTCTATGTTGTTACTTTTATGTTGTTACTCCTATGATTTTACTACTATGTTTTTACTCCTATGTTGTTTCTTTTTGTAATTTTTGTGACTCCTATGTTTTCACTTCAATATATTATTCATGTGTCTCAGGAAGATCAATCACCAAGTGGAAATCACCTGTGACAAAGGAATTAATGAATGAAAAATTGGGAAGATGGTTGGCCACAAACTTCCATGATGGTACATCTCCCAAACTTCCTGATAAATGAAATGTCCAGGGAAATGAATTGAAAAGAGAGGAATATGTGCATGAGGGAGGAGAAGAGAAGAGGCTTAGCGCAAGACTACAAATGGAAACAGTGTGCGCAGACAACCGGTTCAAAAATAACTAGGTCAAATCGATAACTCTAGGTCGATGTAATAAGATTGTGGTTAATGTATCATCTGGGTTTTCTTGGTTTCAAATA
>SNQJ01S0000711.1:146012-156796 GCA_010110895.2 Picea sitchensis
GGGGTAGTGCAAAAGTTGAGATTTCTCATTATGATGGTAGTATGAGAGATGTTGTTCTTGTTCATTTGATTGGGAAACTCAAAAGAGATTTCAAGTATGAAAATCCCTAAGACCCAAATCAGGTGATATTTTCCATTAATAAAATGAAGGGACATGAAACACTATGGTGGGATATCTTGCAGAAGGATAGAATGAATAATTAGTTAGAATGCATTAAAACATGTAAGAATATGGTCACAAAAATCAGGGACAAATTTATTCATGTTGATGAACAAAAACATTTATATAGACAAGTACAAAACCTAAGACAAAGGGAGACATTTGTTTGTGAATACATTGAATGGATTCACGAGCCATAAATATAATAACCATCAAGTATCAATTTCCTTTGACAAGGATGCAAGATCTTATGGATTGTTTAAGTGGGGTTGCATTCTTCACAAAGATTGATTTGAAGAGTGGTTATCATCAAATCCAAATAAGGGAAGGTGAAGAGTGGAAAACTTATTTAAGACTAAAGATGGTTTGTTTGAATGGTTAGTTATGCCATTTGGGCTAACTAATGCACCTAGTACATTTATGGGGAACATGAATGAATTCTTGGAACCATTCTTGGGAAAGTTTGTTGTAGTATAATTGGATGACAATTTAATCTTCAGCGGGAACAAGGAAGAACACTTGAACCATGTGAGACGAGTTTTATATCAGTTTTATTAGGAAAGGTCGTTGGTTAACTTGAAGAAATGCAGATTTGTGTAGACATAATTAATATACTTGGGATTTGTGGTTTTGAAGGAAGGATTGAACATGGATTATGAAAAGGTCAAGGATATTTTTGGATGGACAACACCACAATCTACTTTTGAAGTGAGAATCATCCATGTATTGGCAATTTTCTATCAGAATTTCATTAGAATCTTCAATCAAATTTTTTCATGACTTACCGAATGCATGAAGAAGCGAAAATTTGAGTGGACAACAACAACAATGAAGGAATTTACATATTTCAAAAATAAGGTGATGGAGAAGCCTGTTTTGGCACTTCCAAACATTGAAAAAGTATTTCAATTTGACTATGATGCAAGCATGACAACAATTGGAGCAGTTTTAAGCCTACCATCAACATTGGTACAAGAAAGGTATTTCTGGCCTAGCATCAACAAGTATGTAAGAAATTTTGGGAAGATGTGAGCATGGATTTTGTTTTGGGGCTGCCTAGGACACAAAGGAAGCATGATTCCATGATGGTTCTAGTAGATCAATTTTCAAAGATGGAAAATTTCATAGCATGCATGAAGATAAGTGATGCAACTAAAGTGGTTGTTTTATTCTTCAAAGAAGTTTTGAGACTTCATGGTTTTCCAAGGAGTTTTACTTCAGATCGAGACATGATATTTCTTGGTTACTTTTGGAGGACACTTTGGAAGAAAATGGGATCCAAACTGTTGTATAGTTTATCCTATAACCCACAAAACAATGGGAAAAACAAAGTGGTAAACAAATGTATTGGAAATATGTTGAGGAGTTTGGGTGGTGAAAATCCTAGATAGTAGGATACAATCTTGGCACATGATGAATTTTCCTATAATGATTCAATGAATAGATTAACTAGAAAGATTCATTTCCATATTGTTTATGGAAAGTCACCAAAATGAATTCTAGACTTGATAAAGTTTATAGATTTTAAATAAAGGAAGAGTGTTGATGCAATTGATTTTCCATATGATCTTCAAGAATAGCATGAACAGGAGAAAAGGAGGTTGCAACAAAGTAATTCCAAGTACAAAAAGAGGGAAAATATTCAAAGAAGAATGAAATATTTTGAGGAAGGTTAAATGGTAATGGCACATTTTTGTAAGGGAAGATCCCCCAATGCTACCTACAGTAAACTAAAGTACAAAAAGATAGGCCCATGCAAAATTTTGAGGAAAATTTCTAAAAATGCATATAAGTTAGAATTACCAGAGGAATTGGAGAGCTCTTTGATATTCAATGTTGTAGATTCATATGAGTTTCATAAAGGAGAATAGAGTGATGAAATAGGTACATCAGATGAATTGAAACAACAAATACTAGTGAAACCAATGGAATAAATGGAATAAAGTTTGGCCACAAGGGTTGGTAAGGAAACCCACCAAAAGGAATATCTGGAATATTTAATTAAATGGAAAAACATGGGATTAGAAGATGAATTGTGGGTGTCCAAGCAGGAGCTAGCATGCCAACGAAGTTCTTCAATCTATGAACTAGTTACCACTTGAACTGGAATCTCATGATTTTTTTTACCAAGGGTGTCTAATGTATGAGCATCCTTGGTCTCGAGCGCTCCAGATCACTAATTTTTTTTTTTTTGTGCAAGTAGATTGTAGGAGGAATAAGGACCTTGTTTTTACTTCTATGTTGTTACTTTTATGTTGTTACTCCTATGCTATTACTTTGTGTAAGTTGTTTTATTCATATGTTTTCACTTCAAGAAATCATCAATGTTTCTTAGGAAGATCAAGTGCCAAGTGAAAATCGCTTCTAACAAAGGAAAGAATGAATGGTGAATTGCGAAGACAGTTGAAAATGAACTGCCATGAAAATTCATATTCTCAAATGATTGAGAAATTAAATGGTCAAGGAAGTGAATCAACAGAAAAGGAAGAGGCATGAGGGAGGAGAAAACAATACACTCAGCACGAGATTGTGTTTTTGGTGATAGTGCATGTAGAGAACCAGTTTGGAAATAACTAGGTCGAATTGATAACTCACATGTCGATGTAATAATATTGTTGTTAATGTATCGGTTGGGTTTTTGTGGTTTCAAATACTGTCACTGACTGTATTAAATCCTTTGATTTCAATAGTGAATTAAATCATTCACAATTCTATTGTTTGTAATGTTGGTGATTTGTTGTGCACTCTGAAGGTAGAACAAATCCTATATTTTTTAGTTTTATTATTATTAGTTGTTTGTATATTTATGCTCTATGTCAAGTAATATCATCAGAGAAGGTTTTTCTTTGGGATTTGTACCTAAATTTTCTTTTGTGAGACATGGTATAGAACACTTATTCATGGTGGTTTCTCAACAAGGGAGCTGAAAGGTCAAGTAGGGTTATAGAACTGGGAGTGAGGTCTGTAGATGTTGGTGAGACACATACAACTTGGAATAATTTCACCACGAAGAGGAGGAGCATGCAGAGGGGGTGAAGGAAATCGAGAACTAGAGGATTTGAGATAAAGAATAGATGAATTGGAGAATCTGATTAATGCAGGTGTTGAAGTATATTCAGAGCTAGAAGATGAAATTGAAGAGGAACATGATGGTGGAGAAAGAGATCTAGAAGTTAGGTTGATTTTGTACTTGAGTAATAGGGGTAGTGAAAAAGTTGAGGTTTCTTGTTTCGATGGGAGTCTGAGGGTTGATGTTCTCATTGATTGGATTGGGAAAAATCAAAAGATATTTCGAGTATGAAAATGTTTAGGACGCAAATCGAGTGAGATTTTACATTACGAAACTAAAGGGTCATGCAACACTATGGTGGGATATGTTGCAGAAGGATAGAATGAATAATAAGATGGAAAGGATTAAAACATGGAAGAAGATGGTCACCAAAATTAGGGAGAAATTTGTTCATGTTGATTACTAGCAGAATTTAGATAGACAAGTCTAGAACCTAATACAAAGGGATACATTTTATCTTGAATATCTCGAATAGTTATTTAGGTTGTCACTCCAAGAAGACATCAAAGAACTGCAATTTCAACGAGTTGCAAGGTATGTAAATGGATTTAAGTATTCAATTCAAGAGGAGATGAGTACACATTATTTTCGCACTATTGATGAAGCCTATCAAGTTTCCTTGAAGGTGGAAGAAATGATTGATAGGAAAAAAAATCCAAGTGGCAGTGGAAGAGGTTCTAAAGGAAAAGGTAAAACATGGAATTTTAAAACCAGTGAAAGGGAAGAAGAATATACCAGTGGCCAAGTTGGTAGAGGAGGAACTAATGTTGGGAAAATCATAGGAGGATTTAGAAGAGGAAAGGGTAATTATGTGGTTACTTGTTATCATTGTGAAGTAAAAGTCCACAACAAATATGAATTACTGGAAAGACAAGCTTCAGGGAGAAGAGTTGAAGCACATACACAAGTCACGCCTGGAAAGACAAGCTTCAGGGAGAAGAGTTGAAGCACATACACAAGTCACGCAGGCTGATGAGGTTTCTTTTGTTTGGGAGAATGTGATTTTTATTCAACTATAACAAGGTAATAACTTGATGTTTCAAAGACTGTTACTTAAATATGAACAAAATGTAGCAGAAGAGCCAAAACAAAGAAAGAAAGTTTTTAAAACCAAATGTAAAGTCCAAGGAAAATGTTGTAATTTGGTTATATATGGGGGAATTACATAAAATTTAGTGTCCACTGAAGTCATGGACAAACTAAAATTTAAGAGTTTGGTCCATCCAACTCTTTGAATATGTTTCAAAGAGTGTTACTTAAATATGAACAAAACGTAGAAGAAGAGCCAGACGAGAGAAATATTTTTTTTAAAACCAAATGTAAAGTCCAAGGAGAATGTTGTAATTTTTTTATAGATCGGGGAAATACATAAACCTTAGTGTCCACTACAGTCATGGACAAACTGAAATTGAATAGGTTGTTCCATCCAAATCCTTACCTTGTTTCATGGTTGAAAAAAGGATAGCAGGTGACTATGATTGAGCAATGTTTATTAATCTTTCAGATAAGAAGTCTTCAGGAGTAGGCATTATATGATGTGGTTGATATGGATGCATGCCACATACTGCTTGGAATACCATGGATATTTGACCAAAAATTTCACCATGATGGCAAGGAAAACACATATGAGTTAATAAAGATGGAAAAAGATAAAAATTAACCCCAATTCTAGAAAATTGAGTGGAAGCATCAAGAAATTGTGTTGATATAAGCACTAGTAACAACAAAATCATGTTATGTTATGCCAAATAATTTTTGCAGGAAGAAGGAAGAGAAACATTTTTTTTAATTGTGAATCAAAAAGAAGTAAAGAAGGAAGACGTGTGATGGGTGTTCTATATGCACTAAAAAACACTAAAAACCCTCAATTAGATTGTCAACCCGGGGTAAGTAAACTTAGAGTTGTAGCATTATATGTGTCAAGGAAGAACAACTAGAGGTAGTATAGTCTAATTAAGGAGATGAGCTATCTAAGGGCTAATCTATTCAAGCAAAGACTATTAATGATCAAATCCTATTAAGAAATTTAAACTATTTACCCTAAGTAACTTTTGAACAAAGGATCGATGGATACTCCTAAGGAAGAAAATGAAAACCCTACTTAAATAAAACTAACTTAATCATGAAAATAATAAAAATGAAACTATCTATTAAATCTACCTAATAAGAAATAACAACAACAAAGTACTTTAATTAACCTACTCAAATTCAATAAGAAACTATCCTATTAAAGAAAGTAAATAGACAATCAACTACCCCATCAAAGCAAATAAACAAGCAAGCAATTACCCTATTAAAGCAAGTAAACAAGCAAGCAACCAACTAACTAACCTATGGTAACTTCTACAACAAGTAAACTAATCAAGATTACTCAATAAGCAACTAATCAAACTAATAAGCAAGTGAACTCTATTCTTAAATTGAACTTCATAACTACTTCTAATTTACAAAAGGAAATCTTAATCTACTAAATTAAAAGCATCATGACAATAAAAGTAATCAACAACTACTCTTTAATCTACGATAAGAAAACTATTCTTTAATCTACCAAAGCAAGAAGACTATTCTCTAATCTACCAAAGCAAGGAAACTACTATTCTATTTAATTCAATTGTATTCTATGCTAATGTAAGGAAATTCATACTACTTAGAGATTCATAACTAAAAACTGAACTCAATAATCAAACTTCTAATTAAAATTGCAACCTAGATCTAGAATGGAAATTGCATAAATTAAATTAAACTAGTCCTATTTTAACAATTTAAATTGCAAAGGGAAATACTCATAAAACATAAATCAAATCCTATTTCTATTTCAGCATATAAAAAGATAAGAAAACTAAGAACTAACTAAGAAAACTAGATAAGAAAATTGAAAACTAAATTCAAACATAACAACTAATCATCCATTGAAACCTTGCCAAAGAAACCATTAACTAATTACTCTGTTTTAACTTTGTTTTAAACTCTATTTCATCATGCATAACTTCTGACTATCATCTAATCAAACAAGGGTTAGTGGCTTAAGATTAAGTTGTTTCCTATTTAGTTATAAAGACATGGCATATCAACTATTCCTCATAAGCAACCTGCAACAAGAAACTGAAACAATTAAACTATAGAAAATAATTACACAGTAAGTAAGAAAGATAAAAACACATCTACAAGAAATAAAAGAAATGATAATTACATAAATCAAATACACAAACTAGGTAACTAAATATTCACCTAGACTATTGGTGGGCCCCCCAACAGATTGTGTCTAATCCTCAAAGATGAATCACGAGCTCAAGCAACACGATTTCAATATTAAAATGAAAAATGCAGTATTACACAGTTTTAGCAAAATATGTCTGAAAATGGAAAAACAGAGTTGGATTATCTTTTTTCTCTCTAACACTATTTTTCTGACCACTGAGGCGGTATTTATAGATTTACAAGATGAGAGGTCGACCGCTGGAAGGGTTGACCTCCTCTAAAAACAACAAATCACATTCAATGCATCTTAACCGTCGGTGGCTTCTAGAATCAAGTTGAGACAATAATTGTCGAGCATAACAAATCAAATCGAGTTGTTAGAAGCTTAGTAGTTGGAGGCTACGAGCACGAAGAAAAACCATGTCGTTGATTTTCCCTTCACTGGCCGCTGATATAACAACCTCTAACTCGCCCACAGTTTTAGTGCAGGATGTAGTGTTGGACGGAGTTTCGGATGGAGTACCAGACTGAGTGTCGGATAGAGTATCGAACAGAGTGTCGGATGCAAAAACAATCTGTGATTTTTCCCTGTGATATACAAAATGCGAATTAGTTTTATGGAATCACTAAAACATGCAAAATTACACTCAAAACCATTAGAAAACATGAATCATGCATACCTGGTATGAATCATGGCGATTTAACACAAAAACTCTTCAAAACAGGAAAATACATATACACATTTGGTCAAAAAGGATCCAATCAGCATCATTGTATTAACCATATCGCGGGCCCAACATTACCCCCACACCTAAGATTTTGCAGGTCCCACTGCAGACAAAAATAAATCACTCAACATGACTAGACTTGCGAAGGAGGGGGTGGATTAGGTTTATAAGATTATCCCACTTGCTTTGGGGAGTTTTTCTTGGGCCTTTTGCGATGTTTCAATTTCATCCAAAGACTATTATTGGTGGTAGTCATATCATCAACCAAACACTGTAGAGAATTCATCTTGGCTTGTAGGACAATGTTATCATGGTGTAAATGACGACTTAGTGTTTCATTCTCTGTAAGTTTGAACTGGAGGGTTTGGATCTTTTAGAGGTTTTTTATGATATGTGAGGAATCCTTGAGATGTATATTATACCCTTTATCCTTTAAATCATTTAAAACAACAATTTTACCTCTGCAAAATTAGTTCCAAAAGTGACTTCCGAGAAGTGCAACAATTATGGCCTGGCAAACTTGTGAAACATAGGTATCAAAGTGACACCTCTAACTACAAGAAAATAACTCCTGTGTAAAAACTGAGATAGATTTTTGTTTTTGAATATGTCCTTGATAAAATCCTCTCTTGGGTTTCAAAAATTCACTTCCAGTTGTTAGGAAAACACGAAAATAAAACATGACTAAAACATTAAAAACATAGTATTTTATTTTCTGAAAAACTAGGCCTCTAAGAGAAATGGATACATACAAAACAATAAAGTATATTAAAACACTGAGAGAGGTTATTGTTTTTGGGTATTTTGTGAACATAAACCTCCTCTAGGTTTCAAAAATAATTTCCCATTTGTTCATAATCCAAGCTTGAAGTTGGTTACTAAAAAATTACAGAAGTGCAATGTGCTCTCAATAGAAACACAATGTGGTATTTGAGAGGGTTTTTGGAGGCCTTCCCAGAGGATTTTTTCCATGAAAGTGGTATGCTTGGAAATTTTATGATGTATTCTACACAATGGAACCATCAAGCACTACAAATGCCTTCTCCAAACATCTGAAAAACTGACTTGAAGTCAAGTTGTCTAGATGTGCAGGAACCCTCCTATAGGAACTGTATTTTGGTAATTTCTCTCGAATAATAACAAATTTTCATAAAATGAAGGAGGTTTTTCTTTCGTGGTCTATGATTGAAAAAAACGTCTTTCACATTTGTCAAATTCATCTTCCTTAATTCAAAAACCAATTTTGAAGTAGAACTTTGACTAAGACAATCATTTGAAAATTTATGACAAGGAATGATGACATGACCATGATGAACATTTATGACCTTGGATGAGTGGAGGGAGTAGTAATGACACCTATATAGAAAAATGACCATTTTACAACCAAGAGATGTCCAATTGTATTTGATAATTTTATTTTGAAAATATAACAATTTGACCTAATAACCTTATCAATCACATGAAAGAGTAAATTTGATCACTGGTGACTGACAGAACTGACAGATACTAACAAAATCATTGGTTTGTACTGGTAGGCATGGTGAAAAAGAGAATTTATATTTCCTTTCATCGACCTGTAACAATTAAAACAATTGTTCCTCTTTTCATAAGCTTGTAATACAGATGGCAGTAAGTATTTAGCAGTTGTTATCACTTTGTATTTGTCACAAAGAGTAGTTAAGTATACGAAGTCTTCTATAGCATAAACATAAAAATGAAAAAAAATATTATAACACACACAATTATTTCAACAGTGTATAATTTATCATACCAATACAAATAGTTGTTGATATAATATCCCAAGACATTGTAAAAAGATAGTATGMCAAAATTTTGACAGAAATCCTACTTCCTTTTCTCATGGGTTTTCTATACAAATGGGCAATGCTTAGTGTTTTTAGCTCAGGAAACTCCCCCCAGACCGAGGATATGGCAAGTCCTAGTTCCATGAATTAGCAATGGGCTTCTTGGTCTTTACTTTTTTTAGGGGGGGGTTAACAATAGGCTTCTTGGTCTTCCTTCCTGATGAGGCTGCAAGGGTATCAACAAGTTTCATGGACTTTTGGTCTAGTAAAGGAATAGCTTGAGCATGAGGGTTTGGGTGGAGAAACAATTCATAGATCAAGAATCTTCTTTCTAGTATTGATTGTAATATGAGGGTTTTCAAATTGGTAAATGAACTCATCCCACATTTTCCCATGTTTTTTCAACTCAGCTAAGACAAGTAGTTTGATAAGGTTGTGGTGAAATAGACTATTATGGGGATTGTTTGCATTCTTCCTCACTTGGGAATACATCCTCTCAGGACTCTTTAAGAATTAAAATGGAAAACTCAATGGCGTATTGAACTGAAAGTGAACTAATAATCGAAAGTGACACGCTTTAAAGATGAAATATCTACCTTCACATGTAATCAATCTAGTGATGGATATGAGAGGGTTGATTAGATCCTCTTTTATCCACTCCTTGGAGTATCCCTTAGCTCCAGAGATGTTCTGAAATTCATTTTGAACACCCTATTATAGCATGCTCTTGGCAACTGGTGGTGTTTAAACCAGCGGTGTCCAACTCTTGGGAGCTTTGTGGCTGAGGCAATTGATTCCTCAGAGACCACGAACATAGTGAATAGGAGAAAAGGTAGGCTAAGAGTGCTCCATTATTATTTGTTTTTCCATCGTACTCACACAATCCATTCCTCTATCTCGCATTCTATAAGGCATGTAATCATAACTCTGTAATGAACAATTTGTAACAAAAATAAACCAGTTAAGTGGTATGTTAAGGAAATGCACTGCAGTTTATAACACATAGGGAATTATCATTTCAAAAATAAAATAATTGTTGATATAATAGTTTGTATTATGAAAAAAAAACACATAAATTTTTACAAAGGTTTACTTCTTCTAGGAAATGTTATCATTTGTCAACTCATGAACCCCTCCCCCACACATAAGTATTGTGACACCTCACAATCAAAAATATAGGAAGCCAGTCAGTTCTCCTAATAGATGAATATTTACAGCTTGTTAAGTGTAGAGATAAATTTCAGAGATTGGTCTAACAAGACGGTTAAAACATGGCCCCACCTATAGGATAAGAGATCCTATATATATATAAGGAGAGGCAGGCAAGAGAGTTTCAAGATAGTATCAGATTTAGTTCCCAATGGAAAGTTTATGGAGTTTATTAACCTTAGATTAACCATACATACTTCATGTTAGCTTTGTTTACAAGTAATGTCGTACATCAAGACAACTTTAATTTATTTTTTTTGTCAGATTATCATCCTYGCTAGGTAGAATTACCCACTGCCAGCAAGCTTGTTCAATACTTTGACGGGTTTGCCTAGTCATACCACAGGTCAGTACCCACTGCTAGTAGACCTGTTCAGTATCCTGGCAGGTTAGCCTCTTACACCCTCAGAGACTGGCCCTGCATATTTTAAGATTTTAGTATAAGAATTCTTTATGTAAGAAGATAGGGGGCCATCTCTGAAAACAACTTTTTTTTTTCAATTGGGATGGTATTTATGTTAGAGGATGACTTTTCGTTATATTCCTTAGTGATTGTCCTGATGTAAGGGGTACTTAAGAAGACGTGGCCTATCTAAATATATTATATAATCAAGT
>SNQJ01S0000711.1:156846-168294 GCA_010110895.2 Picea sitchensis
CTAGGTAGAATTACCCACTGCCAGCAAGCTTGTTCAATACTTTGACGGGTTTGCCTAGTCATACCACAGGTCAGTACCCACTGCTAGTAGACCTGTTCAGTATCCTGGCAGGTTAGCCTCTTACACCCTCAGAGACTGGCCCTCCATATTTTAAGATTTTAGTATAAGAATTCTTTATGTAAGAAGATAGGGGGACATCTCTGAAAACAACTTTTTTTTTTCAATTGGGATGGTATTTATGTTAGAGGATGACTTTTCGTTATATTCCTTAGTGATTGTCCTGATGTAAGGGGTACTTAAGAAGACGTGGCCTATCTAAATATATTATATAATCAAGTTATTTAGTGTGTAGTGGATGGTACCATTGAGAAAGAACAGAAAGGTATCTCTAGGCTCAACTCACTGTCTTTTTTTTTAAGTTATTGTGATGTTTCCATGACTAACGGCTAATCATACCTCCTTATTACTCTTTAATAAATATACATTACTCACTTACTCAGGGTTCTTGGGAAAACTGTACAAGTGACCTCTAAGATTGATGGTTACGGTATCAATTCCTTATATAGTGGTGAAGGTTTTTAAGAGAATATGTTATTTAATGTGCCTTGAGAAAAAAGAAGATGATAATATTTGCAAAAATATGGCTAATTACAACAAATCATTATTCATTTTATGCTTAGAACACAACAAGGTTCAAATATAGCAATATTTTGAAGAAACATCCTTCCTTTAAATCTCATTGAAACTGTCTACTCCTGGTGAAATAAATACCTACAGAAATCTCTAGAATTGTTTGTCAAAACCCACACTCTAAAATATCAAATACTAATGAGATCAATGAGATCAAGTCACTGGAACATGTATATCATAGTTATTTTATTAAAATAAAATGAAAAATGAGGTTGCATTAGACTTTAAGCTAAAGTAACAACATGCAACTTTTATTTATTATCCTACCCTACCTAAAAAGAATGGAAAATATTTATTCAAGTGTAAGAACTTTTTCAATGTAACCATGTGCGAAGCAAGATAAGAAACATACTCACATCCACCTATAAAAAAGTTACTGTAATGATTACTTGGATATGAATAACCAAACAACCTACTTTTTTTGGCACCAAAAGGCGTTGAAGAAGAGAATAGTAGTGTGGCCTGATGACCTCTTGAAAAAAAAAATCAAGTAATATTGATGTTCATCAACAGTATTTTCTATGCTCTCCTTCATCATGCTATGAAGATCCTCTTCTTCTTGATGATTGATTTATGAAGTACATAAAGGATCTCCTGAGATAGATGTTGAGAACTCCTCAATCTCAGGTCTTAATTATTGCTCTCCACTAGATGTAGTCCATAATTTTTCAGCTTCCTTCACATTTTGGCAAGGAAAATCATTTTTTAGCTCATAGGACCTTGATTCCTCTAATAATTTTGGAGAGGTAGGAAATTTTTTGACTATTGTCAAGATGTGTTCTTCCTGAAAATAAGAGATCCCAGTTGTTGCTAGGATTTGAGAGAGTTCTTCAAAAATAATGGTGACCTTTGAATTCATTCTCCTGGTGGTGGTAAGCAAACAAAGGTTGTCCACATGAATTTTGGCACTTCATCTCCTAGGGTTATGTTTTTGGATGTCTAGGGTGTTTTTCATTCCTATTTACTGTAAAAAGGCCTTCAGAGCCTCATTGTAATCATCTTCTGGTGAATGCGAGCAGCCGTCACATCTCTTCTTAGAGATAAGTTGCCACCATTCTAGCGAGTCTTTCACTTTGTATTTTTTACAGTCTTTGTACATTTCTTTCATTAATAGAAATCATGTATTACTGTATCTCTGTATTTATGGTTTCATCTCTGATACATTTTTGTTATATTATTGGATATCCTCGATATCTCTGTGCATATCTTTATTATATATATTCTCTCATTTTGTTCTGAAAATATTACAGATCAGTGGTATCAGAGCAGGCTTCTCTTGATCATTTTTTTTAGTGCATGTCCCCGATGAGGTCCAAGTATATCAATTTGGGTCTTGAGCTTGTATCTCTTGAAGACAATTTCTCTCGCACACCCAAGAAACCCTCCATGGAGGAAGAAAATAAGAACGATGGAGCAGACGATTATATCAATATGTTGCTTGAGAAACCTCTCATGCGATAGAGGGACGAAATGATGGAGAATTTTTCCCACATCCTTCAATGCTTGTTGATAGCAACAGGTGCATATTCATCAAAAACCCACTTTGGAAGAAAATCTCCTTTCAAGGTACAGGTTGATTTTTATATTCCCGTATTTGAAGGTCAAATAGATGTGGATTCCCTAGACAAATGGTTAAATCTGTTAGAAGGTTGTTTATTTGTTCATAATTTTTCTGATAGGGAAAATATCGCTTTCACACTCCTTAAATCTCTCCCCCATGTAAAACATTGGTGGGAAACTTACTGGGAGAAAATTTCCATAGAGGAGTCTGGAATATATGGGGCCGATCCCACTTGGGATTTTTTTGTGGATGCGGTAAAGGAACAATATTACCCTATTGGAAACTATGAGGACCACTGCATGAGATGGACCACATTGTGGAAAGAGAGGGGCCAAGTGGTTATAGAGTTCACCAATACCTTCCATACCTTGTGCACCAAGATGGGTATCAAAAAATCTGAACAAAATTTGGTTCTGAAATACCGTGGGGCTCTACACAGATACATGCAAATTGAAATGAATTTTCTAGATATCTCATCACTGGATATTGCTTATCGATATGTTGTTAAAATCAAACATAAATTTAAGCACCAGAACAAATGGGAGTCTGAGTCTGCAAATCCGCAACAACCAAATTATGACAAAGACGTCCCTAACAAACAGTCTCCTGAAAAGCAGTCCAAGCCATAGGAAAAGAAGGGTCACGGGAAGACAAAGAAGGACACCAAAAAATGGTGTGATTTCCACAAAATCCCCTGGAACAACATCGATGAATGTCGCTCAAAACATTCATTGGTGGCTGAGATCAAAGACAAGGAGCCGAACCCTGATTCAGAATTTGATTCTAAAAATACTGGTAAAGGAAATATCATTGACGCAAACCCCACTGCTATTGTCGTGACCGCAACAATTCAACCAGAAGAACCAACAGATCCTGAAGAGGGGGAGTGCCTTTTGCATTCAAAAATGTGGGTGAAGGGGACCCCACTGCATTTTATTGTTGATAGCAGAAGCTAGAAGAACCTCATCTCAGCAGAGGTCGTCAACAATTGGGATTGTTGAAAAAACCACACCCGCAACCATACAACATTAGGTGTCTTCGATAACGACGAGATCTTCCTATCAGCCAATAGTGTCAATTGTCATACGAAATCCCACCCTTCAAGGATGAGGTATTATGCGATGTTTCCCCACTGGATGTCTGTGATGTTCTCTTGGTCCAGCCATATATGTGGAGACTCTATGTTGTTTATGACTCTCGACCCCTGAGTTTCATTGTTTCTCTAGGGGTTCATCTCTAAAGAATACCAGAGGTAGTTACGACTATTGTTCCACATAAACAGTGCTACAAGGTAGTATCTCATAATAAAAAATTCATCTTGTTCACAATCTTTTCAAAAGGGGAACAAAAGGACACTACAACAACTACAACCTCACCCCAAGCACCTTCTATCCGAGAGAAGCAAGTTGACAAGGTTGCAGAAAAGCACATAGATTCCTTTTGCACATTGTCCTCTCATGTATTTCGACTTGTTGAACAACCACAGCCTCAACAGGTTCGTGAAATACTTCCACAAACTGAACAGCGCGACGTCTCCAGCAAGGAAAGCAACTCACCAAGATTCAGATTCAACAAATGTTTTTTCCTCTCCCCTGGGAACTCAATGCAATGGATACCATTGATTCCTAAGGAGGGAGGATTGATCTAGGTGGATATCGGTGTCCACCCACATTTTCCAATTGGCTCAAAACAGTTTTCTGGCAATTTTGGTAATTTACTATTTTTAGCAGTTTTTAACTTCTGGGGCCATTTTGAGGCCCTAAACGATGTTTTTGGGAAAATGGGGACCAAAATGAATCTCCACGATGATACCTTTCTAAGGGCTACCATGCGCCTAAAACGAAGATCGTATCCAAAAGTTATGACCTCAGGAAGTTGATGTACTAACTTACACAAACAGTGCCCACATGACTTTTGGCACTTCATCTCCTAGGGTTAGGTTTTTGGATGTCTAGGGTTTTGGGCATTCTTGTTTATTGTAAAAAGGCCTTCAGAGCCTCATTGTAATCATCTTCTTTTGAATGCGAGTATCCGTCACATCTCTTCTCAAAGATAAGTTGCCACCATTCTAGTGAGTCTTTCACTTTGTATTTTTTACAATCTCTGTACATTTATTTCATTAATAGAAATCATGTATTATTGTATCTCTATGTTTATGGTTGCATCTCAGATACATTTCTATTATATTATTGGATATCCACAATATATTTGTGCATTTCTTTATTATATCTCCTCTCTCATTTCATGCTGAAAATAATCCGTATCAGTTGTCACTTCAAGAAACTGTCGACTCATCTAAGGAAGATCAAGAGACAAGTGGAAATCACTTGTGACAAAGGAAATAATGAATGTAGAATTGGTAATATGGTTGAGAATGAACTTACATGATGGTTCATCTCTTCAACTTCTTGAGAAATGAAATTGCCAAGAAAACGAATCGACAAAAACGTAATAGGCGTGAGGGAGGACAAAGGAGGAGGCTCAACAAGTGACTGCATTTATTGGAAAAAAGTGCATGCAAACAACCAATTCAGAAATAACCAAGTCAAATTGATAACTCACAGTTCGATGTAATAAGATTGTGGTTAATGTATCAGCTGGGTTTTGTGGATTCAAATATTGTCACTGATTGTAATAAATCCTTTGATTCCAATATTGAATTAAATCATCCACAATTTTGTTTCTTTTAATGTATGTGATTCTTTGTGCACTCTAAAGGTAGAACAAATATTGTAGTTGTTATTTATATTGTTGTTAATTTTTTGCAGATTTATGCTCTGTGTCAAGTAATATTCACTGTTGTAGTCTTGCTACTTTTCATTGTGACAAAGGAATGAGCAAATAGAAAATTTGGAAGACACTTGCCCACGAACTTCCATGACAACTCATCTCCCAAACTTCCTTCGAAATGAAACTTCCAAGAAAATGAATCGATAGGAAAGGAAGAGGTGCGTGAGGGAGGAGAAGAAAAGAGGCTCAGTGTAGGACTGTGAATGACGACAATGCATGGAGACAACCAGTTCGAAAATAACAAGGTTGAATTTATAACTCTAGGTCGATGTAATAATATTTTGGTTAATGTATGAGCTAGGTTTTCTTGGTTTCAAATATTTTCACTGATTGTAATAAATCCTTCTATTCCAATAGTGAATTAAATCATTCATAATTCTGTCGATTGTAATGTATGTGATTCGTTAGGCACTCTCAAGGAAGAACATAGTTGTACTTGTTAGTTGTATTGTTGTTAATTATTTGCATATTTATTCTCTCTATCAAGTAATATTGAACATTATAGTCTTGTTTCTCTGCATCACACTAACATAAAAAATATTCATGGCTAGGATTCGTCATGAATCAACTCATATCTCCCACTGCTTGGGAAATGTCTAGTCTAGTACAATCCATATCATAAATCAAGGTACCAAGCTCACTAGCATAAGGAATAGAATCCATATCATCCATATTTGTGGGTGTTATAAGACATTTCTCAACTAAAATATTAGTTCCCATAGAAATCATAAAACTCATTGGTTTGTAGTTTTCCAGGTGAAAACATTGTAGCATTGACTTTACATATTTAATATGTCTCAACCATCTGTTTTTATTTTATCCATCTCTATTGATATACATTCCTAATATACATTTTGTAGCTCCCAATTCCTTCGTATCAATTTTTCCTAAGATATGAGGCTTTAAATTGCAAATCATATCCTTACTATAAAGAAATATTAAAATATCATGTCTATATAGAGTGATATCAATTAAATGAAAACCATCCTATTTGTAATACACATAGTGATTTGATTTGGATCTAATAAATCCCAGTCGTAACCCAAAATAATCAAACTTTTAGTACCACATTCTGTGAGACTATTTCAGGAAATCTAAACACTTTTTTAATTTGCAAACCAATGACTCTTTAACTTTCTCATTGTAGTTCTATAGAAATTCCATATAAATATCCTCCATCAAGTCACCATATAATACTGTTGTTTTCACATTGATGTTTTCATCTCTAAATAAAAAGTTGATGCTATAGGTGTAACTCTAATAGATGTTTATTTATCATCCAAGTAAAATATATCACCAAACTCAATCCCCTCAACTTGAGAATATCATTTCTCAACCAACATTCAATTGTTCTTTTCAAAATTTCAATCTAGACCAATATTGTTTTAGAACACACATTTACATCCAATGGGTTTCCATCCATCAGGGAATAGTATTGAGTCCCATGTATCAGTCTTTATAATTGTAACCATTTCCTCATCCATTGTCAATCTCCAATACACCTTATATTCCATCTCCTTTTCTTGTTTAATAGTTTTAGTCTCTTTAGTATTAAAAAATAAAGAAAATATACAACTAAAATCAGATGTATGGTAATTATACATGTATGCTTTCCTTGTTTTCTAGTCAAAATCCTTGAACTTTAAGGTGGATTTTCTTCCTCCTCTTCTAAACTCTTTGAACCCTCATCCTCATTAGGTCCATCGTGAACTTCTTGTCAAGTTTTCATGGTCTTGGGTTGTACCTAAACTACTAACCTTTTATTATCCTCTTTTAGATTCACCACCATGGGAGAATTCTTAACTTCTCTAAAAATAACATTCCCTCTATATAAAACATTTCTATCCATAGGATCCCAAATCTTGTACCCTTTCACACAAACACCATACTTGATTAAGAAAAATTTAACGACATTTTTATAGAACTTCGACCACTTCTCCTTAGGCACATTAGCATATGACTCAAACTACAAACAAAAATATTCTAAAGTGATGGATTTTTAGCCATGTATACATCCATAGGTTTCTTATCTAGAAGATCCAATGTGGGACACCTATTAATCAACATGCATAAGTAACCAATTATGCCCAAAACTTCTTCACTAAGTCTTCTACACTAAGAATACTCCAAGCTCTCTCCATCAATGTTCTCTTCATCCATTCTTCAACTCCATTTCACTAAGGGGTATATGAATTTGTATTATTTCTTGCAATTCGATTATCCTTGCAAAACTTCTCAAACTCTATAGAAGAAAACTTGATACCATTATTAGTCATCAACACATTAATCCTCGTAGAAGTTTTATTTTCCAAGACATTTAAACTATTTAAATGACTAAAAACCATAGATTTAGTTATAATAAAACATACTCATGTCCTTCCATACTAATCATCAATGAATGAAACACGATACAAATCCTTAGAAATTGAAGGAACTTTAACTAGACCAAATAAATTAGAATGGATTAAGTTGAACAACCCAAAAGATTTGTGATAACTTGAATTAAATTGAACATAGTTATGTTTTCCATATATGAAGTGATAGAAAAAATCAAATTCAAGAGAACAACCATTCAATACATGATCATTAGATATAGACATAGGTTTTGATTGTGAAGGTGTAGATTGTAATGATCCCAAGCCAATTTTTTGCTTGAAACCACTAACTACCACTGATTTGTTTGATGTGCAGGTGTCTATTGAGGTTTTCCGGTTATTTAAATGATGTTTATACCAGATTCATCCAACACATGCAAGATCACAATATAATCAAGATATAGAAAACACAAGCATAGATCTGACCTTTATTATAGAATCATGAATCATATATAATAGAAAGAGAAGATCTGGAATAATCCTCAGATGGCTCCAATAGATAACAAATATGAGCTGCTACAAAATKCTCCCGCTGATACAAACAAGCCTCCAAAGGCTGAATAAGAAATGAAGATCAATACAAGTAGATTTGAATGTCAATCCCTCTAGCTAAAGAATGCCATGCTCCAATAGAAGGATGAAACTCTCAATAAATCATCCCTACTGAATGAAGACTCCAAACGAGTCCAAACTTGGCTAGATAATAGACCAGGGTGATAGGGTCACCCTCCTGAAATCTCAAGCTGAACGTCCAAGACAAACTCTTCCAAACTTTGAATCTTCTACTCAAGTTGCACCCTCCTAGATGCCTGGAACCCTAGGTAATTCGACCCTGATGAGAAAATCTTTCAAATGCCTTGAAACTCCCAAGGAATGTAGATCGGGCTATGGAAAACCTGTAGGAGAAGTTTTAGACTCAGATTCCAAGTGAAGATCTCTAGATCTGAGATTTATTGAATCATAGGACGCCCCCTTTTGCCTCCAAGGTGTCCCAATCTAAAGCTAAATATCTGATGGTGATAACTCTCCAGAAAAACACTCAAAATGATGGTTCTACCCCTGCAAATAAAACCCAAGTGTCGGAATGGCCACAAGCTCTCCTGATAAGCTGGATCAAACCCTTCTCTAGGTGATGGTGCGCCCTTGTTGGAAGCACAAGAAAAATACAGTCCTACTATCTTTTGAAGTGCTAGATGGAAATATGATGAGAGTAGAATGTTGTGGAGGAGTCTTTCATCCCTGAGACTAAGTTGTGGAACAAGGTGAGTGGGTATTTCACCACTGAGTTGCTCACAAGGGTTTGTACAACAAAACCCCAAAACTGAATGCTTAAGAGCAATAACAAGAAATATACCAAATCCATAATGCATAACAGGTGTGCCCCAACCTTCAATTTATATGTTTTCCTTCTATTCCTCTATTGATTTAGATTAACTCCCAGGGTTAACTTCTATTGTTTTATTGAGGTATCTTTTATTCCTTTTAACTCTTTTTCTTTAGGTCAACTTAAGAATATAACCTTAGTCTAGTTGAATTTCCCCTTCAGTGTGAGACTATGACCTAGTGGGGATGACTAGGCCACTGAGTCTCCTCAACACGTCTTTATCAAGAGGTCGGGGACATTACAGTCTCCCCTGCTTGAAATTTCTTGTCCTCAAGCAATTCCAAACCTGTTTCTCTCACCACATGCTCCTTTTTCCAGGTGGCATCCTCAATGGGTAAATCCTTCCATCTGATTAGGTACTCCTTGATGATTCAGTTTCTGAGCCTCTTCCCTTGGACTTATAATACCTCCTCCGGAATCAAAACAAGTTGTCCCTCCTCATCCATGGGGGGTAATACCTCAATGGGTCTAATGTGTTGGTCGAGGAATTTCTTAAGGCATGAGACATGGAAGATGTTGTGTATTTTGCTGCCCTGTGGAAGCTCCATCTCATAAGATACAACCCCTATATTCTTGCTGACTCTGTAGGGCCCAAAGAAACATGGTTGTAATTTGTGTGCTCCGCTCCTTTTGATGGACGCCTGCCTATATGGTTGGAGCCTTAGGTAGACCAGGTCACCAACCTCAAAAGTATGATCAACTTTGTGCTTGTCTGCTTGGACCTTTTGTTGGTTATGTTCTTTCTGTAGATGATCCTTCAGCTCCCTGAGATTGTCTTGGATCTATTGTGTCCAATCCTGTACCATAGGTGCCCTACTGTCACCGAAAGAAATCTCCCCAAAAGATAAAGGGTCGTAACCATACAAGGCCCTGAATGGTGACATGCCTATGGACATGTGTTGGGTAGTGTTGTAGTAGTAATCTCCTAAATGAAACCATCTGGCCAACGCTTTCTGTTGTCCTGCCACATAATTCCTAAGGTAGACTTCCACCCACTTGTTAACTATCTCTGTCTGTCTGTTCATCTGAGGGTGATAGTTGATTCTAGGGGTCAAAGTTGTACCAATCAACCTGAATAATTCCTTCCAGAAAGTACTCATGAACCTGCTATCCCTGTCACTGACAATGGTCTTGGGGAGGCTATGCAACTTGAAGATATCCCTAAAGAACAGTTCGACCACCTGTGCGGAACTAAAGTCCATATCTATGGCGAAGAAGTGTGCGAACATTGTCAACCTGTCTACTACTACAAAAATGTAGTCCTTCCCTTGTGTCTTTGGCAACCCGGTGATGAAATCCATGGATATGCTCTCCCATTTGTGCTCCAGAATGGGTAAGGGTTGTAGTAGTCTTGTTCGATGCGTGTGCTCATATTTGTTCTCCTGACATGTAGTACACTCCTTGACGTGCTTAATCATGTCCTCCTTGAGGCCCTTCCATGAGAACTTTTCTCTCACTTGCATGTACATCTTGTTGATCCCCTAATGTCGTGCCATTGGTGAGTCATGGTACACCTGCAATATCTTAGCCTTGAAGGCCGATTCAGGAACCAAAAAGATTCAGTCCTTATAGTAGATGAGGTCATTCATAACCTTGAAGTTATCATCTTGTACCTTCCCATCCAATAGATGGAATGTGAACTGGTCCTTCGCATACTGCATCACTAGATGGTCTTTCCAGCCAACTGATACCTTGGTCATGGCAAAGATGGATGGCCTCCTAGATAACGCCTCAACCACCACATTGTTCTTCCCTTTGACCAATTCAATGTCAAAATCATAGGCTTGTATTCTACTTACCCATTTCTGCTACCTCTCATTCAAATCCTTCTACTCCAATAGATATTTGAGACTGTTATGATCTGACTTGACCACAAACCGGGCACCGACCAAGTATTGCCGTAATTTGGCTAGTGCATGCATGATAACCAACATTTCTTTGTCATAAATGTTGTAGAGTATCTCAGGACCCCTGAGTTTCTGACTCTTATAGGAAAGAGGGTGCCTCTTCTGCATCAGTACGACCCTTATTCATTCCCCAGAGGCATCACACTCTGAGGTAAAAGGAAGGCTAAAATATGGAAGGGCTAAGACTGGGCATGTACTCATCACTTCCTTCATCTTATCCATCATTATTTAAGCCTCCTCGTCCCGCTTGAAGGCTCCTTTCTTAGTCAAATCAGTCAAAGGTGCACACAACTGAGAAAATCCTTTGACAAACTTCCTGTAATATGTGCACATGCCCAGAAATCCTCTCAATTATGTGAGTGTCTTAGGAGTAGGCCATTCCATGATGGCTTGTATTTTATCCTTGTGTACCTGTACCCCCTTTTCCCCTATAATGTGTCCTAAATAGAGGACCTATGTCATTCCAAACTCGCATTTGGACTCCTTAGCATACAGTGACTATTCCTCCATGATTGACAAAATATGTGTTTCAGGATAAATTCATGAGTGCGGACACAGACCAATCTCCCTAGATCCACCTAGATCTAGAACAAAACAAGACAGAATACTACTCTTTCCCTAGATCTAGACTATTGAATGAACTAAGAGAAATGGATAGTGGACATACCTTATGAACACTCTCCTTAAATCTCTGTTGTTCCTTGCTCCGCTTCGACGCTCTTGTGCCGTCCAATCACAACA
>SNQJ01S0000711.1:168304-181849 GCA_010110895.2 Picea sitchensis
TCATGCATGAAGAAAATCAACTACTTATGATGACCTTGTTGTTGTCTCTATCTGCTGTAGCATCACTTCTCCATACAATCATGTACCAATTCTCCAATAGATCTCTCAAGCTTGCCAACTTAACCTCTTCCATGAGTATTCTCATCAATTTATAAGAGAGAATAGGTTAGTTGCTAGGATAAGAATGATCCCAATAAATCTGGAATGCCAGCTTCTAAACAACCATTCGAATACCAACTCACCCTTCTAGAAGGCTCGAGAATATTAGCTTTTTCCTTTGTAAAAAGATGTCCGCACCCTGGCAATGATTACAGTGCAAGAAGTTCGCACCCTAGCTGAATGCAGCCTGCGAGAATGAAGGATTCCCGCAGGAGAGTATATATGCAGCCTGTGAACATTCCTCAAAACATGACTTCTGGAAATAGATAAGAGCAACCCTTTTCAGGAAGGAGTCCTTTAATGAGGAGTTTGATTTGCTATCATCATGACATCACCATGATATCATCACAATGACCAAAATTGTGGATAACAATATGATCCACATGCCTTAGATGCTCCTCCCACATCTTGCTATAGATAAGCAAGTCATCAAAAAATACTAATAGGTACTTCCTTAGTTGCTTGTTGAACACATGGTTCATACATGGTTGGAACATAGCAGGGGCGTTGGTTAAGCCAAAGGGAATCACCAAAAACTCATAATGGCCGTAATGGCATCTAAAAGTTGTTTTTAAGATGTCTTCCTCCCTCATCTTGATCTGATGATAACCAGAACGAAGATCAATCTTAGTGAAGTAGATGGCCCCATGAAATTCGTCCAACAGTTCATCAATCTTTGGTATCGGATAATTTTTTTTGATGGTCTTTTTATTCAAGGCCTTGAAGTCAATGCACATCCTCATAGTGCCATCTTTCTTCTTCACCAACACTATTGAAGAAGCAAAAGGGCTACTGCTGGGCCTGATGTGCCCCATGTCTAGAACTTCCTTGATGGCCTTCTCTATCTCATCTTTGTACTTCTTGGGATGTCTGTATGGTGTGGTAATAATTGGTTTGGCCCCTTCCTCTAGCTCAATAATGTGCTCAAACCCCCTATCTGGAGGTACCTCGGGAGGAATAGGCCCAAACACCTTGTGGTTCCTGTCAAGGATTTCCTTGATCTCTAGAGTGTAGTGAACCTTACCCTGTTCAGCCATACGTGTCACAATCCTACGTTCGGCTATGTATACTATCTCATATCTTTGGAATATGGAATCCATCCTCTTGGCCATGACTACCTTTGCATCATTCCCTGTCATGCCTCGAAGCACTACCTTTCATCCACCCTCCTCTATGAATGAAATTTCCATAGTTTTGTAGTTGGTGGTGATAGGGCCCAATGTGTTGAACCACTAAACCCCTAGGATGATGTTGGTATCTGGAAGGTCCATGACATAGACATCCTATATCATATCATGCCTACCCAAGGTATGCTTCATGCCTGGGATGTATCTGTCATAGGGCATAGTTCTTCCTCCTGCAACCTCCACTTTGAATCCTTCAAATTATACTGTGGGTATGTGCCTCCGTTTCAGTAATGTTGCATCAATGAAGTTGTGTTAAGATCCTCCATCAATCAAAATCAAAACTCTCTGTCCCTGCAAGACCCCCCTCATTTGGAAGGTGTTATACTTGGGAACTCCACTGATAGATGCCAAGGTGGATATATTGTCCTTTCCTATGATCTGTTCCTCCTCTACTGCCTCAGTGGTTTCTGCCTCCATGTTTTATATCTAGCCGATATCTTCCTCCTCTTCATTGTTTGAAGTGACCTCAATGTAATGCACCTGACCCCGGCCCATACATTTGTGTGTTGGGTTCCATGGTTCTTTGCAAGTGAAGAAAAGTTGCTTTCATCTCATCTCCCTCCTGGTGTTCTCATCCACACTGCCATGACCCCTATCAAAACCCCTTGGGTCACGTCCTCCCTGATTCATTGGAGGCCTTTGGTATCTTCCTCCACTTTTAAGAGGTGGTATGGGTATGAATTTTGGTTTGGCAACTGGTCCCAAATCCCTCATCTTCCTGATAGCGTCCTATAGGTTGGTAGGATTGAAATCCTTTACCCAACCCTTCAAGCGTTCCATCAACCCCTCAGTGAAGAGTATCATGAGTCTGGTTGGAGAAATGTCTTGCACCATTACTGCCAACCTCTGAAATTCCTCAATATACATCTAATACATGCCAGTTTGTTTAAGCTATGTGATCTCCCAGAAGTGTAGCTCGGGATCCCCTTGATCAAACCTATCCATGAGTATCTGAGTAAATTCTGGGTAGGATACTATTTGATTGTGGCCTAATGTGGTGAGTCCATGATACCACCAATCATGAGCCTTGCACTCCAAGTACATAGTGGAAAACCTGATGGCTTCCATCTCTCTCATGGGGTTAAGCTACAGGTAGGTATCTAGATTTTGTACCCAAGCTTGTGCTCTCATCTTGCCCGTACCATCAAAATATGGAATCTCTATTTTCCCTGCCTTTCATTCAAACTCAAAACTGCCCCTGTGATTTGGCCTAGGTTGATTTTTGAACCCGAGATGGAAATACTGATCCAGGGACATCTGTCTTTAGATCCTCATATCCAAACTGTAGTACTCCTTGGTACACCTCGTCATTTGTTCAACAAATTCCTCCACTTGTTCCTACTTCCCTTTCTCATCTGTTAATGTGGGTATTTATGGCCTAGGGTTATCCCACCTACCCAAATGTCGGCCTAGCTATTCATATGTGAACATGGGCATGTATGGCCTAGGATTGACCCTACTACCCATATGACCATGGGATGTGCCTCCTCCCAGACTTCCTTTGGATCTGGGGGCTTTCTCCAGGTTATATCTAATCTCCTCATGGACTCCACCGGATCCACTAGCCTCCTTATTCCCATACGTATCAGGGTCCTTCCCTTGATGGGTCACTTTCATCAGAAGTTTAGTTATCCAGGATTGGTTCTAGTTCATCTTCTGCAGGTTCTCGTCAACCTTCTTCAAAGTTTTAGAAATTTCGTCCTGTCCCCTTCTACTGGTTTCCTGGTACTCATCTAAGTGTTGGACCAACTTGCTTTCTGTGCGGTTTATGGTTTGCTGAAACTTATCAAATTCAACTGCTAAGAAGGCCAAGCCTTGAGGCTCACAGTCATCCCTTGACCCTTCCATTTCGGCCTCTGTTTCACTGCTAGGTTTCTTCCTTCGTCCCATAAAGATTCCACTGTACCTCTGTGTGCGTTGATCCCTCCACAGGTTTGGAGGATCGAAGCTCTGATACCATTGTAATGATCCCAAGCCAATTTATTGCTTGAAACCACTAACTACCACTGATTTGTTTGATGTGCAGGTTTCTATTGAGGTTTTCCAGTTATTTAAATGATGTTTATACCAGATTCATCCAACACATTCAAGATCACAATATAATCAAGATATAGAAAGAAAAAGCATAGATCTGACCTTTATTATAGAAGCATGAATCATATATAATAGAAAGAGAAGATCTGGAATAATCCTCAGATGGCTCCAATAGATAACAAATATGACCTGCTACAAAATGCTCCCGCTGATACAAACAAGCCTCCAAAGGATGAATAAGATATGAAGATCAATACAAGAAGATCTGAATTCCAATCCCTCCAGCTGAAGAATGTCGCGGTCCAATAGAAGTTTGAAACTCTCAATAAATCAGCCCTACTGAAATAAGACTCCAAACGAGTCCAAACTCGACCAGATGATAGATCAGGGTGATAGGATCACCCTCTTGAAATCTCAAGTTGAACGTCCAAGACAGACTCCTCCAAACTCTGAATCTTCTACTGAAGTTGTGCCCTCCTAGATGCCTGGAACCCTAGGTAATTCGGCCCTGATGAGAAAAGCCTTCAAATGCCCTAAAACTCCCCAGGAATGTAGATCAGGCTATGGAAACCCTGTAGGAGAATTTTCAGACTCAGATTCCAAGTCAAGCTCTCTAGATTTGAGATTTACTGAATCATAGGATGCCCCCTTTTGCCTCCAAGACATCCCAATCTGAAGCTAAATATCTGATGGTGATAACTCTCCAGAAAAACCCTCAAAATGATGGTTGTGCCCCTGCAAATAAAACCCAAGTGTCGCAATGGCCATAGGCTCTCCTGATAAGCTGGATCGAACCCTTCTCTAGGTGATGGTGCACCCTTGTTGGAAACAAAAGAACAGTATGGCCCTGCTATCTTCTGAAGCGCTAGATTGAAATATGCTGAGAGTAGAATGGTGTGGAGGAGTCTTTCATCCTCGAGACCAAGCTGTGGAACAAGGTGAGTGGGTATTTCACCACTGAGTTTCTCACAAGGGTTTGTATAGAAAAACCCCCAAACTGAATGCTTAAGAGAAATAACAAGCAATATACCAAATCCAGAATGCATAATAGGTACGCCCCATCCTTCTATTTATACTTTTTCCTTCTATTCCTCTGTTGAGTTAAATTAACTCCCAGGTTTAACTTCTATTCTTTTATTGAGTTATCTTTTATTTCTTTTAACTTTTTTTCTTTAGGTCAACTTAAGAATATAACCTTAGTCTAGTTGACTTTCCCTTTCAGTGTGAGACTATGATCTAGTGGGGATGCCCAGGCCACTGAGTCTCCTCAACACCTCTTTATCAAGAGGTGGGGGACATTACATAGATCCTATAGATCTCTTAGCTATATAAGACAAATAAATTTTACAATGAATAGTGCATGCATCAAGATAGAAACAAGTTCCCATGTGGACACCCTTACAAAACACCATATCACCTCATACCATTTCACACCCTTTTTCAAAGAAAAAATCTCCACACCCACATCATTAAACTTTATTGTTATTGTAATACTAAGGGAGGAAGGGGGGCTAAATCAATATGATAAATTTTACCACCTTTAACCACAATATATAAAATTTAAATTTATCATCAATATATCATCAATGTATCATCTATGATGTCATTCAATATATCATGATCATATAAACATAAGAGATATCAAATAAACAACATCACATAAAATACACAATACAACAAAATTTATGTGGAAACTGAAATGGGAGAAAACCACAAAATGCTTTCTTATATATTGTCAAGAATAAATTCATTGGAAGCACCAACTTCAACATTCTCCATCTACAACTAGAAGGAGGTTCCAACCCCCTATTTATAGGCTCCAAACTAAATTAAGCTTCAACTCCCTGATTTACCAGCTGCAACTGGTAGGAGGATCCAACCCCCTATTTTACAAGATCCAAATTGAAGGAAGATCCAACTCCCCAAGTTCTCTTGCTCCAACCAGAAGGAGGCTTCATCCCCCTGATTTGCAGGATCCAACATGAAGGAATCTATGAATATCTGATTCTTCATCTCCAACTAGAAGGAGCCTACAACCCCCTTTCCATGCCCCATCTTTCTACCATGAAATATAAGTGTAGACCAAACCGTCACTATCACAATCACTGCCATTTCCAACCTGTCACATCAAACTATAAGTTTCAACCTATCACATCAGCCTATCACTATCACTGTCACATCAACCTATCAATGTCACTATCACATCTACTTGTCATTGTCACTCTGTCACATCAAACAATACCGGATGATCAACCAATGTTCCAATGTGTCATTGTCCCTATCACCATCATTGTCACTAATATATCATCAACCAACTATAACCAGATCCACTCACATGGATACCAAAACCATCACCGTACCATGTACATAAATAATTTACATCAACCTTTAAAATCAACATGTATCGACCATGAATCAACCATGAAAATCAACCTTTACCATACCATGTACATCAACCTATACAAACCATGCATCAACCATGCACATCAACTTATACATCAACACCTGTACCATAGCATGTATGAACCATGTACATCAAATATGCACATCAATACATGTACCATGTATAAACCATGTACATCAACACCTGTACCATACCATGTGTCATCCATGTACCATACCAAGTACATAAACCATGTATCATATCAATTACATCAACCATGTACCGTCTTATGCATCAAACATGTACCATATAATGCACATCATAATATATCATCAAAAATGTGCCTCAAGCATAACCAATATAGTTGAAATACCAATATACCAATATAACCAAGATGTGATACTAATCAATGTAGCATAACATCACTAAGGGGTACCAATATGTACCTACATCACCAAGACATGAACGTCATACATGTAACAAGTATATGCCTCACATTATACACCAAATATGTGCCTCATACATACACCAATGCCTCAATAAGATACAAAAGACATGACCATCACACCATCAACATATAACCAATATGTACCTCAAATCATGTTCCTCAAGTATAAACCATGTGCCAATATATCCAATATATGCACCAGAAATTTACCACAACACATATACCTCAAAACTCATGTACCATGCATCCAATATGTCCCTCAATACATTTACCAAAACTCACAAAGACATTCCTCAAGCATGTTCCACAACATCACCAAGATGCAACCTCATAACACATAGATTAACATACCTTTTACATATGTAACTGACATGCTACCTTTGATCCTAATACACTGACCTATATCTTTACCTCAATCCTAAACAACCTGGTGATAAAAAAATTTCCCTCTATTTTCTTATCCTCATGGGACTAAGAATGTTGTCTAGAGGGGCCTTGGGCGACGATCCCTAGACAATCCATCAGGGGTGCCTCGTAATCAACCCTCAAGATAACCTGTGAGGGATTTCTTAATTAGGGTTACAGAAAAACCCTATCTCTCTATAGCTCCAAAACTTTCTCTCTTCCTTCGCACTTTCTCCGTTGCCTCGAAATCGACCCCAGATTCGCCAATAGACCAAAATATTCTCACAATATAGATATTCGATGAATTTGTGTGTACTTATGAGAGACTCCTTGAGGTGTATTTATAATTTTTCTTAGTAACCTCTTTCCTTAACTTTATAGCTTCTTTACTTTGTTGTTGCAACTACTATACCCTTTCATTAGTTTACTTGTAACCAATTAGGGGCTTCTTAACCATTCTTCGGGGCTTCCAACTTCATGAGGGAATATCTCCCTAACCATGAGGAACCACATGGCATAACACCTATCACTGGAAATATAATAACGAGTACTATCCATCTATGAATGTATTACCTTCATTTACAATTCCGTTGATGTCCTTATTACTTGATCAACCTCAAGTTCCATAACAAAACTTCTCAAGATTCTTATAAACTTCTTCAAATGCACCCATCACACCTGTTGACATCAAAAAATCTTGTTTAAATAAGATACAACTAATTTACCATCAATCTTGATAACAACTATGAGGTATCTCAAATGCTCCAAGGGTTGACATCAATCACAACCAACTATCTAAACCAATTGTCCAACAATCTCCCCCTTTGACATTAATGGTGAGAAAAACATTGATGGAAACACTCATACTCCAATACTCATGGTCCCCCTGTGAACATCGCTCATCATCAATGTTTCTCTAGATGTTTCTCTCCCCCTTTCACATCAATGGAAATGGTATCTATCCTTGGGTATTCTCCCCTTATATTCATTCTTTTGTTATTTCTCATCACATGTTTCTCTCCTCATGTTTATTTCCATGTTACTCTGAAGGTATACCTTCTCTGAGTAATCCTTCTCTAACTTCATGTTCTTGACTCTTTCTTTTCTAATATCTCTCTTTCTCTCCCTTTGAAATCATAGGAAAAAGGATAACTCCCCCAATCGATATGTCTCTTGTTGTCTACATGCTATTGCTATTTATTTCTGGATCTCTTTGTCTAATGATTTCTCTTCCGTTGAATTCTCAGAAAGATGTAGAAAAATATGGGACTTCTTTATTACTCTTCCTTCTCTCTCTTCTGGTGCTTCTTGTCCATTGGTGCTTCCTCTTATAATTCTCTAACATATATAAAAAATATTCAAAATTTCTTGACTTCAAATCTTCATGGCCTATCATGTTAAATATTTAGACATCAATGACCATATTGTTCAACAATGTGCCACTGATGATATAGCTTCTACTGAACGTTTATATTTTCCTACTTTTTTATGACTTTCACTTCTTGTCTTCTTGTGACCAACTGATTCCACTTCTCCACTTCTCCACTGATTTCAATTGTAAATATTCTCTGTTAAATATCTTTCTAGACCTTCCATTGATATCATAATTCCATATTTTTCCATATTTCATAATTTGTCCATAACTCTTCTACTCCATTGTCCAAAATGCTAACCCATCTATCAATGTACTACTATCAATGCTTCTAAGATATTTGTTATAATTGATAATCACATATTCCTATTTCTCAGACTGAATCAAATATGTCCATTGATCAGCAATACATCCTAAAAAATGTAATGAATATATCTCTACCTAGAAAGTGTGTCAATTATATTCCTCTAATATGTGCATGGGACTACTTCTTCTCAATCGATAAATTTGTCATTATGTACTTATGCTATCTAATTTCTTTGAATCTATCTCTGCAAACACTTCAAACTTCTTGAAGGATGGTTCTTTAATATGTAGTATCTACTACATAGGCTCACCCTATTCAACATTCATATTTACTGGGAGTCTCCAATATGGATGGATCAAAACAATGGAGGAATCTTCCCTAATGCAGAGTAATATTCCTCTTCATCTGTAGATTCATCATCTCTCTGAACTCTGACTTCTTCTGTTTTTTCCGTGCATTCATTATGATCTATCACAACAATTCCTAAGAGTAAAATCTGTTGGGCCTATTCTGTATTCACTTTCTCTTATTTTATTTCTCATATTACTAGAAATGTTGTGTTTTTTGGGACCTATTATTTATTAACCTACTCTTCTTGTCTTTATTTTCTTCTCCAAACCATCATGTATCTGAGATCGACGTTTTCTTTCATGGTGGGATCTATCATATTTCTACAATCCCGAACTATGTGACCATAATTGTGGAATTTATAACATTCAATTTTATGTGGAGCCACATAAGCATTTCTTTCTTGAACATATCTTCTATAAGCCCTACAATCTACAACTTTATGTCCAAATTTAGTACAAGTAAAAAAATGACCATAAAAGAAACTTACATACCTGGGAGTGAATGATCTTCTTTGTGGTGAAGTCCCTTTGAATTCCTTCCTTGAATGAGCATGATCTTCTCTTCTGTTGATTCTTTCATCATGATTGAATCTTATTTTATGCTTGAGTGTGGAAGGTATTCTTGAATGTGTATCTCTATTTTACTCATTTTTCTTTGATTATTGTTGACCATGATTCCTTCCTTTGAGTATTTCTACATAACTCTTACCCTTTTCTTCATTCTTCCTTTCTATAAACTTAGAGTGCTTGTCTTAAACTTTATTTACAAGTGATGTGGATGTTTCTCTCTCTTCAACATTCTTGCTGAGCTTGATAAATTTAACTCTCAATTTGACAACTTTTTCTTCAAGCTTCTCCACCTCATCTGCTTTCTTCATCATTTGGATCTTCATTACTTATTTTGTTCTCTTTTCTTCCTCAAGTTGAATTTTAAAGGATATGATTTATTATTCAACTCTTATTTCTTGTTGACTAAATTATGCTTAAAGATTGTTTTCCTTAAGTTCTTATTTCTTCTTTTCTTCCTTTCTTAGTGATGCAATTTTAGCTTCTAGACACTACGTTTCTTCCAACTGAGTTTTCTATGTTTCTTTAATCCTTCTGTATTCTTCTATTTGGAAATATTTAGAACTTTTAACACCTTCCTTTAGCTTGATCAATTATTTCTTGAGTGACTTGTTTTGTTCTGTTTCTTTCTTCAGTTCATCTAAAGCGTTGATTAGTTT
Source organism: Picea sitchensis (assembly GCA_010110895.2). NCBI lineage: Eukaryota > Viridiplantae > Streptophyta > Pinopsida > Pinales > Pinaceae > Picea > Picea sitchensis. The sequence goes on from SNQJ01S0000711.1 coordinate 178,176, forward strand.
TTATTCAAGATCCATTATGCCTTCTTCACAATCTTCTTCTTCTGAATCTCTCTGACATGATGAACATCTTTCTTCTTGTTCTATACATTCATATTATTTATCATTCTCTATCTTTTTGATGGGATATTCCTCAAAATGTTAGAAAAATAGGATTGTAGAGAAATAAAATAAAAACAAATGTGGAAATAAAACACATAAGATACACAATACATTAGAGACACAGATATACATGGTTCACCTAGTGTGGTCTATGTCCACTAGAGAAATTTCCATGTTTTTCCTTTTTTTCATTCATAAAATGAAGGAATGAAACCTACAACACAACTGTTATAACTTCTTCTTATTTCTCTCACAGTCTCGTCACTAAGAATACAATATTCGTAATAATAATATCCCCAACACATTTCCCTCATAAAAGAAGGTTTCTTTATAGGGAAAAAAACTGTAGCATAACTTCTACCATCATATCTGCAACCTTATAATAAATGGTCCATATTTACAATGAAATTACAATAAACATTTACAAGGAAATTTTTCCTTCAGGGGCTTCACCCCTGAACCCCCGATGGGGGCCCACTTGCCCCACGAACCTGCAGGGGGGGGAAATCCACCCTTTCACTCCCCCGCATGGAGGGGTGTACATTCATCTAGGGTGTAAATTATTCATGGCGTATAAACACGGATAAAATAAAATACCTCTGAGTCAAGAAGATAATCACGCTCCACAACCAACACAAAATAGATATTATGTGTCTTATTTGAAAGTTCTTTAACTGATGAACATTTTCCCACTTTCTCTTTTACTGAATCAGGTAATCCTTCCAAGATGAAATCTATTTCTGTTTTTTTATTTATTTTCAATTCCTTCTTAGCTACAATTTTCATAGGTTTCTTTATAGTAGTGTAGGCTATCACAATTGATTTCCAAAATTGATACCCATGTGCCTGTAAAAAAAAAAATCATCCTAATACTCCACATCTCATAGATATGACCATTTTGACCATTGATCTATGGTATTCCATCTCTATACATATTTTTTCTCTCAAATATATACCTTCTATTGATACTGAGAGGGGGGTGAATTAGTATCAAGTAAAATCTAAAACATTTTTCAACTTATACTTAAACCATTCAATTATATCCAATGAGCAATGAACAATAGTATAAGAGTTACACCAATACACCACAATAAACCATGCACAATATATGAGAGATAATCAATAGTTATTGTTCAAGGGAAGTAATAACTTCCAAAGGTAGCTACAACTTCCAAATGTAAGGGGAGGGATAAACCTCCAGGAGGAAGATAAAATCCTCCAATATCAAGAGAGATTTGAAATCTCCATCCTTGTCCCTTCCTTCCACCCAAGAATATACGAGAGATAATAAAACTTTACATTAAATCATCACCATCAACTAATCATCACACAGAACCTGATAATGCTTCCTGAGACTTCTTCAATTTTTGCTATTCTTCAATTCTTGGAGTACTCTGATCATGTAGACAATATTACTCAATGTATTCTCTGAAACTCCTCGAAGTTTCACTCCTTGAATCCTCCCCAAAAAGAACTTATAGAGAGAATGGTAGACCTTGTTCAATTCTGGTTTATTCAGGAGACCGAACTTGTACATAATGCCCTACGCTCAACATTTAACATCAGATTCTGAAACTTGCACACAAGAAACCAAATTCCATATTATTTCCAATTAAATTTCTCCCACATCATTTGGATTATCTATGAAGAATTTATGATTGTTTTACCTGGAACACATGTTTATTGACTAGCTTCAGGACTGGTCACAAACCCTATCTTCCACAGAGTGTATCTCCGTAATTATAGTGAATCAAGAGATGAAATTTTTACCATAGTTACCTTGATATGTCTTTGCAATACCATAGAAATTTCACCATCTGAATCGTTCTAGAAAAAGAGTTATAGCAAAAATGGTAAGATGACCTGAAAATAACATACCTTAGAACACATCACCAAAAGACTTCATCCTCCCTTGAAATCTAGCCTTCTTTACTTCTGATTTCCTTTGAAATTAGACTTGTGTATCAAATGAATGTATAATTATATTTATTTATACCATTTATGTCACATCCTTTTAACATTAGGGCCGACCTGACAATTTCTTATTTTGTAATTCTTTTCTTTAATTATCTTCAGGGCCTACATGTACTTCCTTCTTCAATTCACTTTGTCATCTTCAAAAATTCATTTCTCCTCAACCATGAGGATCCACTTATGTGCCACATACCACCCGGAAACAACATGATGTATACTATCCATCCATGGGTCTTGTATCTACATGTGCATTTTCCTTCATGTCCAAATCCCTTCATCAATCTTTGGTCCAAAACCATGACTAGGTTGACATCAATGACAACAACAATATTCCAACACCTTCCAATATACAAATTGTTTCCTAAAGGAAAAATTGTTTCCTAAAGGAACCGAATCTGATACCAATTGTTGGAATACTGATAGGGGGTGAATCAGTATAATCACCTTTACCACTTTTAACCAAAATATATAAACTTCAACTTTATCGACAATATATCATCAATGTATCATCTATTATTTCATTCAATATATCATTAGGATATAAACATAAGAAACATCACATCAATAACATCACATCAAATAGACAGTATACTAGAATTTACGGGAAACCCAAATTGGAGAAAACCACGTAATTCTTTCTTATATATTGTCAAGAATACATTCATTGGAAGAAAAAACTTCCCAATTCTCTATATACAACTATAAGGAGTCTCCAACCCCCTATTTACAGGCTCCAACCTGAAGGAAGCTACAACTTCCTGATTTACCAACTATAACTATAAGGAGGCTCCAACACCCTAGTTTATAGGCTCCAAACTGAAGCAAGGTCCAACTCCATGAGTTCTATGTCTCCAACTAGAAGGAGGATACAATGCCTTGATTTATAGGCTCCAACATGCAGGAAGATACAACTCCTTGATTCTCCAACTCCAACCAGAAGGAGGATACAATCCCCTTTCCTTTCCCCATTCTATTTGCCTGAAATATAAGTGTAGACCAAACTCTCACTACCAAAATCACTACCATTGTCAACTTGTCACTATTAACTTGTCACATCAGTCTGTCACTATCAACATGTCACATCAACGTGGCACTATCATTGTCACATCAACTTTTCACTATCACTGTCACATATACATGTCACTATCACTCTATCACATCGAACCTGTCATTATCCCTCTCACCGTGACTATCATTGATATATCATCAACCAACTATAACCAGATAAACTCACATGGATACCAAAACCATCAACATCAACCTATACTAACCATGCAAATCAACATGTACTAACCATGCACATCAACCTGTACATCAACACTTGTACCATACAATTTAATAACCATGTACATCAACTATGTACATCAATATATGTAACATGTGCCAAACCTCTACCATACCATGTATCAACCATGTACATCAAAACTTGCACCATACCATGTATCAACCATGTACCATATGTTCAACAACACAGGTATTCCAACAGAGGACGAACACCTTCAGTAACCACTCACATAACCAGATCAAAGATCAACACACCGATGTTTTCACGTGGTAAAACCCCTACGGGGAAACATCCACGGCCCCAGCCAACGCGGCCA